>MU855337.1:56252-115331 GCA_033296695.1 Staphylotrichum tortipilum | reverse complement strand
CCTTGGAAGTACCTTTGTACCGAAGTCGCTGGATCGCAACAGCGATCCTGCGATCGCTGCGATCACCAACCTCCCTTTCGCTCTGGTTGGTTGTTTACCCTGCAGCCCCAACTGCAGTCCCAGTCCTAACGATTGGCTGGTGGCGCGCCCCGCGTGCCACCTGCAGCGCTTGGCCGCTTCAAATGGTCAGTTCATGACATTGAGGCAAGTTTAAAGGGTCTATCTCAGTTAGCCGCCATTCCCTCGTGTTGGCAGCTCGAGGCCATTCAGGTGCTGACCGTTTGGGTCCGGGCTTGGTGCCTTCTCTCCATTAGCATCCGACCACGCAACAGTAACGAAAAGGGGTCGCCAGGAAAGTGGAATACTGACAGGAATCAGACGTATCTGGCCATTCTCATAGAGAGCTGTCGTCCCAGCCACCTGCGAGCTAACATCCCGGTTGGAGTATGGCGTTTGCAGAGTGCTTGCGTCGGCCAGCGACTCGGACGAACTCTCCCGAGGGCTTGCTTCCCCCAGGCCTGCCATGTCTCTGGTACCACGGTGCCAGGTATCCGTCAACGGAGGATTTCGGGCTTCAACGCCAGGGTGCTCAACAAACAATTGCCTGCATTACACTCTTAGGACTATTTATGTGAGGGAAGTACGGCGAGGTGTCTGTGAGGCTGTGTTTGCTGCCCGACTTGTCTGAGATAAACTACCCACCCGGTGGCCATTGCACCTACCTTGGAAATATTTCCGTGGGATGAACAGGAGCCCGGGCGTGTTCCAGACGGAGAAACAACTCGGGTGTGTGTTCGAAATTAGGCCATAACGCCTAGAAAAAGGAGTTCCATGTATGCACCTCAACTCACGAGGTACAGGCATCGGTGAAACGGTCGAAGGGGGTGGGCTATTGGCTCCCAGCCACCAAGCCAGACAAGCCAGAAGGAAACTATCCGAATCTGGGGCGGATGCGAGGTCGATATTTTCCAAGATATTCCCCGGGCATAATGCCGATGGTTGAGACGGAAACGATAAATCAGGGTGTGTTGTTTGATCACCCGCTGGCGGCCTGTCCAGGGGCTGTGACCATGCCAAGAAGAACGGGAAACATCATCATGACCCCTTGCCCCCTCCTCATGATCTGGCCCTCGTTCCAGACAGTCTGCCATCGCGGCAATGAACCAATCGTATTTCATGTCCATCTTCCGTGGACGTGATTGCTCTGAGAGGCGGGGAAGGATACCCGGAACTGTTCGGTCTTGCTGGCATTGGGCCGCTGTTGCCATCACCTCACCATGGGATAGATGGTCAGTTCAGAGCGCTCGGATCCGGCATGCCTCAAATTGACAGTCGCGGCCAGGTTGCTCCCTATACATTCCCCAGCGATTCTCGCTAGCCGGACACCAAACAAAGAAAGCTTGCGGGCAACATTGCAAGTTATTTGAGTCGAGTATGCCCCTTGGGTAATTCCAGGGCTCCTCCCAAAGCTGAGCCGAGCGCCGTTAAAACATCAAAAAGCAAACCACCCAGCCAGAGCCGGCAAATGCCCTGTCATGGTAAAACCCCAAACGCCCCAAACCGTCCCTTCCCGTCCCTCGTGTGCCGCCAGCGCCTTCGCGCTCATCGTTCCCCGGCGCCCGACAACAAAATTGCTGGCCACCATGGCGCGGCCGATCTGAGAACAGCCGGCCCAGGTCGGGCCGGAACCCGAGGATCTTCATGAGCTTCCTTCCCCAAGCAGCCGGGCGATCAAAACATAAATAAATATGACGCCGCCGGCCAAGAGGAGTTTATTCCTGAAGAGCCAGCCTTGCCCAGCGTCCCTCTGTTGGATGACGGCGTCGACCACGGCGTGCGTTTGATGGCCGCTCTTGGGCGCGATGCCGAGCTGAGGCCCACACGAAGGACCACCGCTCTCAACAATCTTGGCCCCTGTCGCGGTATCCATCTTGTTCTCCCGCATCCATTTCCAGTTCTCTTGGTCGACCTCGGGCCACTCTGACTTGAACTTGGCCCCGCCATCGCCCGCCTTGATATTGCTCTTGCCCGCGTTGTGGTCGGCCTTGAGGTGTGACCCGCCGCCCGTGGAATTCCACCACCTCGAACGCGCCGCGTGGTATTTCCGCTCTGTCTCGCTTGCTGATACCGATCCCGTCGTCATCTCCTCCGACGTCATGAAAGAGAGCAGGCCGATGAGGATGGTCGACACCTCCCAGGCCGGGTTGAAGGATCGCGGATGGAAGTCGGAGATGGAAAGGCACAGACGGCTGGAGGGCTGGAATCGGCCGGAAGGAGTGTGCATCCGGATCGCTGGCGGGGCAAAAGGGTAGTTGGGAGGGAACATGAGAGTGCCCCAGTATTGGCCCCCATGGTAGGGCGTGTTCTCAGGACCTGTAATGATGTAGTGCCACCTTGAAACCGCCGCGTCAGTTGCCCCCATCCATGCTGTTCATGGGCTGTTCCTTACTCTAATATGTTCGTTTCCGAAGGGTGCGCTGTGATGTACGGTGGCGGGTTCTCGGTGATGCTCTTGTACTCGCGCGTCAACTGCAAACGGGGAGGCGATGGCTGTTAGCATGGTTCCCTCGTTTCCTGTCCAAGGGGGGCTACCAAGTCCCCCGGCCGTGGTGGTGACCTACACGCTTCTGCGCCGCCCGGCTGGCCATGTCGACGGTTTCGCGGCGCTGGAGGCCTGGAGCGGCAGGCTGAGAAACGGGATATGAGGGAGGGAATGCGGGCGTAAGTCCAAGCCCGTCGTGGGGACAAAAGAAAACAACCAAGGGAAGGAGGGCGAAAACCGGGCGGAGTTCTCGGGTCGGTAGCGCTGGCGCGACTTCGTGTGCTTGTGGTGCGCTGAGGGATGGGAGTCCTGATGGGAGGCGAGGCGAGGCGAGAGAAAGGGATGACGATGGACAGGATGGAAGGGTTGGAGCATTTGGAACAGGGGGGTCCTGTTGGCGGTGCTCAGCCCAGGCCCCCAGGCGCAGCCAAAGCACCAGGCAAACGCCCTGAGTGGACGCCCGCGGGACGATCCACCAGCTGCTGCCACTGCAAGGCGAGATGTGGGTCCAGCCATCCCTGTCCGGCACCACCCGGCACCACCCGGCACCACCCGACCAAAGCTGCAAAGAACTCAGTTCGACGTCGACCTTGGAGACCGAGCCCGCGGCTGCAAGTCGACTCCGAGTCCCCGCCCCGCAACCACGACTACTGTCGACGCCGGTGGAAGCAATGGCCGCCGCTCTTGGCTTCGGCGGCAGCAATGTGAGTCCCCGCCCTGAACAAGGAGAGCAGCCCGCGCGGGCTCGATCCCAGACTGACCTGTGCTCCCCTCCCTCTCAGGCCCCCGACAAGCCCAATCCCCCCAGCGCGGCACATTCAGCCCACCACGGTCCGGCCCATGTGGTAAGCCCGGCCCTCAATCTGTCACCCCTTTGCCCCAGAGCCGAGCTCGATTGCTGACCTGGCCCTCTCTGCAGCTCGACGAGCACCGCCTCACGCCAGCTTCCGTCAGCTCCCTCGAGGTACACGGTGCCACCAACACCCGCCGAAGCTTGCTCGACCACGTCTTTCAGCCCGTTGTTGAGGACCTTGCTCCTGGGGGAACCACCTTGGGCCAAGTCCTCGACCGCGTTGCGCTAGCCACCAAGAAGCTTGCCCGTTTCGGTGCGCCCCTCACCTCCCCACACGCGTCGAGACTGCTAGAGGGGCCTTGTTGTTAACGCGGCAGCTGTTCGGAAGACATCTTCAAAGAGGAGGGCTTTGGCGTGTTCCTGTCCGAGGCCCCGCGCACCGAGTCGGCCCCGCCCACCGACAGGACCGAGCTCGATATATCCATCCGCGTCAAGGAAAAGTCTCGCCTTGTTTTCAGCGCTGGCACCGATTTTGGGAACGCCGAGGGGTCGGCTTACACCAATGCCGTTGCCCGCAACATCTTTGGCGGCGCCGAGACGCTCTCGGTCAACGCCAGCACCGGCACCCGAACCCGATCAGCTTACAATGCCACCTTCTCAACCCCCATCAACGGCAACCCGGACCTTCGCCTCGCCGTGGAAGCCTTGCGCTCCGAGACGCAGAAACCATGGGCTTCGCACGACGAGCAGCTGACCGGCGGAAACCTGCGGCTTGCCTGGTTGTCAGAGAACGACGACAGCCACACCCTGTCCTACTCAAGCGTCTGGAGGCAGCTCACGGGCTTGTCAGCCACGGCCTCGCCCACCGTCCGTGCCGACGCGGGCGACTCCCTCAAGAGCTCCGTCACTCACACCTTCACCCGGGACCGCCGTGACAACCCCATGCTCCCCCAGAGCGGCTACCTCCTTCGCACCGTGTCTGAGCTCGCCGGCTGGGGCCTGCTTCAAGGCGACGTTTCCTTTGCCAAGACTGAGGTGGAAGCCTCGGGCGCGCTGCCCGTGGCCCTCCCCGGCAGGACCGCAAAATCGGGAATTTCCGTAGGCGCTGGATTACGCCTGGGCGTCCTCTACCCGCTGCCCTCTGGCTTCGCCCTCACTGGCCCGGCCCAGCCGAGTCGCATCAACGATCGGTTCCAGCTCGGTGGGCCACTCGGTGTCCGCGGCTTCAAGCTCGGCGGGCTAGGTCCCCACGATGGTGCTGATTCGGTTGGCGGCGATGTGTTTGCTGCGGGGAGCGTGAATGCCCTCCTCCCGCTACCCCGCGTTGGGGCCGACTCTCCCTTGAGGCTGCAACTGTTTGCCAACACAGGGCGGCTAGTCGCGTTGAACCGCAAGAGTCCTAAGGGAAATGAAAGCAGAGAGGGACTCGCAATGGGCTCGGCCACCGTTTTCAGGGGTGTCACGTCCGCCATCAACGAGCTGACGAACGGCCCGCCGAGTCTCGCAGCTGGTGTTGGCCTGGTCTATGCTCATCCGGTTGCGCGTTTCGAGCTCAACTTCAGCTTGCCCCTTGTGCTGCGGAGAGGCGAAGAGGGACGGAAGGGTCTGCAAGTTGGCGTGGGCATTAGCTTCTTGTAAATTAATGATGGAGCCGTCACCGATTGTCAAACCCCCTTGTATAGAGATGTATTATGTATGTACTACCACTAGGGCTATTACCTGCCTGCAGGTAAACAATCGACTTTCAGGCAAACTTCACCACCATGGCAGCCATTTGGCCTAGCCACCCACCACAGTGGTGATATGTTGCGCGCCTGCGAGGGAACAGAGAAATGGTGATATGTGTGATGCATGTGTGGGTTGCAGGCTGCAGGCTGCAGGTGGAAGATATCCTGCAACTAAAGAACAAAGAACAAAGCTGCGGCAGTGTGGCTGGTCTGGACTGGTGGAATGGTGTGGAACAGACTGGTCCACACCGGCAACATGATAGTTTCAACTGAAAGACATCCCAAGAAAATGATCAGCGCCAGGACGGTGGCATCATAGTAGCATCACAGGAGGCCTCAGCAGCCAGGAGGGGCTAGGAGCCAGGAGGGACTATGAGCTAGGAGGCGCTAGGAGCCAGGTAGTCAAAAGCTCAGGGCAGCGCCCAGAGCGCAGGTAGAGCAGAGGACGAGAGCAGACATCCCTCAATTGAAGCCAGTCCCAACTCTCTAAACACATTGTTTGACACTCATTTGACAGTGCTCTTGAGAGCTCCTCCCACTCAACCGCTGTGGTGGCCGTTTTCGCTGTTCCAACAGTCGACATGTTTTGGTAAATGATCAAATCCTCCCCATCAGGCTGGGGAAATGCGGTGGTTCAAGAAAGTGAATATTACGCGATGAGTGGTGTCTCCTTATGGGCCGAAGAGGTCCAGAGACGAGCTATATACGAGAGATTCGAGCCATGCCCAGTAGGCGACTAGATACATATTGGTTGGACCGTGTTGGCAAGGAGTATCACTCCTGCTTCTTCTTGCCCAGCTTCTTCTTGGGCACCCGAACAAGCCAATATACGGCCAGGGCACCAAAAACATTAAAGATGATAAAGGCCCAAAGGATGCTACGCGAGTCCTGTTAGCAACCGGGAAAGGGGTGGTATAGAAATCAAAACGTACCCAAAGTTGCGCCACCTGTCGTCGTAGCTGGACTGCACACTAGCCAGGAAGGTGTTGGTGTCGCTGACAGTGCAGTACGAGCACTGGGCAACAGCGTCCGGGTCCTCGAGATATCCGCCGACTGCCGAGATATACGTCTTCATATACTCGCCGCAGGTCGTCCCGGTAGGGGGCGCGAACTTCATGAACTCGTTGGCGGCGCAGACGACGAACGTGTTTGCCACGCCGGTAGACAGCATAGCGCTAACGAGGTACGTAAAGGGGCTGACGCGGTACATAAAGATCCAGAACCGAGGCATAGTATCCGGAGTCGCCAGTACGCCGCAAAAGATAAGGCAGAGCGAGAAGAGCAGGTTGGCGATGTTGCCGCCCGCCTCGGCCGTCTCGAAGCCCGCGATGATGAAGTCGGTGAAGGTCGAGGTGAACAGCATGAAGGTAACGAGAAGGAGGAACATGAGGGCGCCGCGCTCGGCGGTCTGGCCGGCAACGGCGGCGTTCTCCTGGAGGCCGACGGGGTAGTACCAGGAAACGAACATGAGCGCAGCCATCAACGTGTTCCAGGGGAGCTCGACAATAATCTGTGACAGCATGAAGACCTTCCAGCCGTACACCTTGGAAGGCCGCTCCCGGACTTCGTACAGGGAGCGTTGGACGACAAAGTGTGGCATCGTCTGCTGGACCAGCTGCCCAAAAACCTACGGAGACGAGACCGGTTAGCAACTGAGCGATACAGAAGACATCCACGCAACGAGGTTTGCAGATCGCGGAGAAACCCAGCCCAAAACTGCACGCCAGCACCATCACTTCGTTTCGCGGGGCGGGGCAAACAAAGGAAGCGCCTCCAGGTGAGCCGCCTGCAGTTGGCATGTCGTCCCTGGGAAGCTGAATCTACAGCGGACGCAGCCGAGAGTGGGGTAAGGGGTGAGGTAGGTGCAAGCTGAGTCTGTGCGAGTGGGGTTCTGGAAGCTCGCTGGCAGGCCTTGAGAGTCCCACACTCATCGACAATCGACACAAATCGAATGCAAACGACAGAGACGACGGACAAGAGGGGCAAAATACTCACTGTCAGGATGTTGAAGATGGCGAAGAGCTGATTCTGAAGGCCTTGAATCGAGTTAGGAGCCTTGAAAAAGACGAATCCGATGAAGAGAGCGACCAGGAGACAGAGGGTCATCTTGGAGTAGATGTAGGACGGGGTACGCCAGTACTGCTGGAAGACGCGGTGAGTGACCTCGACGAGCTGCTGCCAGAAGGAGGCGGCGAACTCGCGGTAGCTGCCGGGGTCGTCGTTGATCGAGGTCGACTCCTTCGCATCCCGCTTCAGGCGCTGGAGCTCTTCCTGGACGGCCGTGTACTCGGGGCTCCCACGCCACGCGCTGTGCCAGTCGACGTCGCTCGTGCTGCCAGGGGCGGCACCAATGACTTCCAGCATCCATTCGGCCGGGTTCGCGTCGGCAGGGCAGGGGAAGCCGCTGTTGCGCTCAAAGTACGAGGTCATGGTCTTGGAGTTCTTGCCGATGTCGCCGAAGTAGACGGTCCGCCCGCCCTTGGCGAGGAACAGGAGCCTGTCGAAGCGCTGGAATAGCATGGCCGAGGGCTGATGGATAGTGCAGAGGATGGCCTGGCCGCTCTTGGTCAGCTTCTCCAGGAGGTCCAGGATGGCCCACGAGGTTTGGCTGTCAAGACCAGACGTCGGCTCGTCAACGAAGAGCAAGAGAGGGGGCTTGGCCGCGAGCTCGACACCGATGGTAAGACGCTTCCGCTGCTCGACGTTGAGACCCTCGCCGGGAACACCAATAACGGCGTCGGCATACTCCTCCATCTCGAGCAGCTTGATCACCTCGTCGACGTACGCGAGCTTCTCGGCGCGCGGGACGTGGGCGGGTTGGCGGAGGAGGGCGCTGAAGTTGAGAGCCTCGCGGACGGTCGTGGTCTGGAGATGGAGATCCTGCTGCTGGACGTAGCCGGTCTTGCGCTGGAAGGAGGTGTCCCTGGGGTACCCGTCGACGAGCATCTCGCCGGTGATGACACCCATCGAGGTCCGGTCAGCCAGGCAGTCGAGTAGAGTGGTCTTGCCGGCGCCCGAAACACCCATCAGGGCCGTCAGGGTACCCGGCTTGACCCAGCCGTCGACGTTGTTCAGGATCTGCCGCGTCTCGCCCTTGACCTTGACCTCGTAGCAGACATTGTTCCAGTGGAAGACGCTCGTGGTCGCCTGGAGCATACCGGCCTCCTTGTCGCTCGAGTTGCCGTCGGAAACGTTGCCGTTGGCAGCAGCCCGCGACATGCCGCCAGCGACGGGGGTGCCGCCGGACTCGGCGTCGCCCTTGTTCTCCTTGAAGGCAGGGGGCTGGTGGCCGCGGCGGAAGAGCAGAACCTCGCCTTTGCTCTTCTTGGCAGCCACGTTCTCGGCGGCAAACATGTAGAAGGCGAGGAAGCCGATCATGAAAGCCAGGATGATGCCAAAGTTGCGCCACTTGTGCTCGTGGTAGTAGCGGAAACCCGAGTTGATGTAGTCGTCGCCGTTGACAACGCTCGACCCGGCGATGGAGCCGATGGTGGAGCAGGCGCGGTTCAGCGCGCCGACGTTGTCGTACCCGGGGACCGCGGGACTGGGGACGTACTGGCTGCAGGTAAAGCTGCGGTCGTGGAACTCGTTGACCATGAGCGACTCGAAGGCGTAGGCGAGGGGGTCGATGTAGTTGATCCAGCGGCACCAGCCCAGCATGTAGTCAATGGGGATGACGAAGCCGGTGAAGATGATGAGCGCGAGGATGATGCCGGCGGCCGGCACCATAGCCTGCGACAAGGTTCTCGACGAGCTGGCGATAGTGCGGAACATCATCGACATGGTCATGACGGTAACGAACGACACGAGCAGGAAGAAGAAGAAGGCACCGGCCTCACGGCGGAGGTTGGTCATGAAGTACAGCGTGATGTTGAAGACGAGCGTGTTTGTAATCTTGTAGGGCATGTCGCAGAGCATCGAGGCGACGGCCTCGGCGGACGGGTGATAGAGGGCGTAGCGGTCGTGCTTCTCGACGATGGGGCGTTGGGCGTACAGGGTCAGAATCTCGAGGGCGCTGGCAAAGGCGTTCATCAGGCAGGCAAAGAAGAGCAGGGCGCCGCGCTGGTAGAAGCTGGCGGTGGTCGGCTGTAGGTTGTAGAAGACGCTCGAGATGATCAGGGCCATGATGAAGTTGCCAATCAGGGCGCCCAGGCTCAGGCTGGGGTCGCCGATGAGGCGCCGCCACCCGCGCCAGAGGCAGAGCTTAACCTGCTGGACGTAGGAGAGGGTGAAGGGCGACTTGAGACGCTGGCCCCTGGCCTGCTGCGCCTGCTTGGAAGCGCGGAAGGCCTCGGCGTCGGGGCCATTGAGGGGATGGGTTGCCTTGTAGTCCTCGATCTCGTCCTGCAGGGCCTTGTACTCCGGGCTGTTCCTCCAGGCGGCGGCAAACTCGTCGGGTGTGCGCGGAGCCTTGGCCTCGAAGCCCTTGCGGACGATGCGCTCCTGGGGGCTCGTCATCGAGGTCAGGAAGTCGGGCGTGGTCTGGCGAGAGGGGCAGTCAAAACCCATGTTGATGAAGTACTGCCTGGCCTCGTCGGCCCTGCCGAAGTAGATCTGTCGCCCCTCGTAGAGGACGAGGGTCTTGTCGAACAGGTCGTAGGCGCTCTGCGGGGCCTGGTAGATGGAGACGCAGGCCGTGTTCCCGAACAGCTCGCTCTGCAGGCGCAGGGTCTTGCAGAACTCGATGGCGTTGGCGCTGTCCAGGCCTCTGGTGCTGTTGTCCCAGCACTGCAGCGGCGCGTTGGACAGGGCGGCCTCGGAAATGGTGACGCGCTTCCGCTCACCACCCGAGACGCCGCGAATGTACTCGTTGCCGACGCGGGTGTTGATGGTGTGGCTGATGCCAAACATGGCCATGACCACATCCCTCAGGTGGTTGGCGAAGGCGGCCTTGGAGACGCCCTCGGGAAGCTGGCGCGGGGCGCGGGCGTGCGCGGCAAAGGTCAGCGTGTCGCCGACCGTCAGCTGCGGGAAGTGGGTGTCGACTTCGGCCGTGTAGATGGCCTCGCCGCGATGGTGAGAGTGCATCTCCTTGGGAGTCATGCCTGCGTTCACGGGTCAGTCGGTTTGCTCCCGGGAGTGCGTGGCGGCTCAGGGGCTCAGGGGTTCAGGGGTCAGACTGACCTTGGTAATTAAAGTAGGAATTCTCGTCCATGAAAATCCCGTTGTAGTCGCCGGCAATGGTCTTGAGGAAAGTGGTGCAGCCGGCGCCGGGAGGGCCGAGGACGACCAGCATCTCGCCCTTGCGGACGAGGCCGTCGACGTTGCGCAGGATGTCGATGCGGCGGTCCTTGCGGCCTGTGAGCTTGCGCGCCAGGCCGACGACCTCGAGCCAGACATTCATGACATCCTTCTGGTAGTCGGTGGCGGAACCGAAGCCGTGGACGTTGAGGTTCTGGAAGGCAACGCCGCTGGTGCGGAATTGGTGGCCCTCGCCAGTCACCTTGTCGACCACCGTCTTGGCCCAGACGCGGGCGTTAAAATTGGGCCCATTGGGGTTCAGGGGCGACGACTCGTCGGTGGAGGCAATGGCGAAGATGTCGCCGTCGACGGCGCCCTGCGACTGGGCCGTGTACTTTCGGGCCAGCGCCTGGACGATGCTGTGGCGGCGCTCGATCTCGACGGCCTCGTCGTCCTCGTCTTCGGCGGCGGTGTCGCCCGGTGTGGCGTCCTTCTCGAGGCGGGGCGCGTCGCCATCAGCCACCTCGGTCACCGAGGTGGCACGGGTCCTGCTGACTTCATTGCGGGCGGGCGAGGAGGTGGCCGAGATGGCAGGCCCGTCCTCTTGTTCGCGTGTGGTCTGTCGTGCGAGCGGCGAGCCGGTCGTCTGGGCCGTCAGATCGTAGTTCCCGAAGGAACCAGCCCCGGTGAAGGACATGGGGCCGTCGTCGTGTGTGTGGGCACGGCGGGTGCGCCACCACGTGTGCGGATCGGCCGGGAGTGGTGCTGAGAAGGGACGGAGAGTCCCGTTTGCGGGGCCCGCACCCGAGCTGTACGTGCAAAGCTGCTGTCGCGCGGGTGAACGGTGGAGATTAAAGATGGCGTATTGGGGTAAAAACGGCGTGGTAGGAATGAGTGGCACGAAGGAAACGAGAGGAGGATGAAGAGAGACACAAGTCGCGACACCAGACACAACAACAACAACAACAACAACAACAATCCAACAGCAGAAAGACTAGTACTGCCCCTGGGCCGATGGGGGGCATGTGCGCTTATAAAAAATAGGCCGTCTGGGGCGACGGGGTGTTCGCAAGGTCCGAGTGGAGGGAGGCCAACCCTGTTGACGGGGTTTGCGCACTGCTCCGGGGACCGCATGCGAAGCGCTGCCAGACCCTTCAGCCCCCAATGCGGGCCTCACTCAGCAAAAAAGTTCCCGACCAAAGGCTCGGCAATGTGGAGAAGCGACGGGGAGAGGAGACGCGATCCCAGGCACCGTCGTGGTGGGTTGGCGGCGCGGACGGCCAGCATCAAACCAACAACATCATGAGAAAACACGAACAACATTTCTCTCCTCTCCCCATCCTCTTCTTCCTCCTCCTCCCTCATCGTCCTGATGAGTGTCAGGTTGGTCTTCGAGCACGATCCAAATTATTAACGCTTCCACGCCAACGGTCCTGTTTCGGTCGCGTGCCCAGAGCGCAGTTCAGATCGCGGATCTCAGGGATGGGGCCCTTGGCCGAAAGGGGGTGCAACGAAATTATCACCCGGTGGGTCTTCCCCCGGCCAATTTTCAATCAGCCTGTCCCCCTTCCCGGTAACGGGAATGGCCCAGATGCCAGAACGAGCCTGGTGAGCCGCAGAAGTTGCGGAGGCGATCCTGGGCCGCGCTGGTGGCAGTCGTTGGCAGCACCGTGACGACAGTGGGAATGCGGGATCATGAGTGGGCGCATAACCCCGGACTCGCCCACCTCCTCCTCCTCCCCGCGCCCACAGCACAACCTCAAACATCTGACTTTTCCAGCCGCTCCATGCATCTTGCCTGCTGCCCGCGTGTCAGGGCCGTCCGCGCGCGAGCCCTACAGACAGTGCTCGCCACAGTCTGAGCACGGTTGGGATCCCGGGTTGATCGGGATCCCTCATCTCTCCCGTCCTTGGCAGGGTCTCTTATGCCCAATCAGTCCCTCTGGATGGGAACACGGAATGCCAAGCAGCTTACCGGGATCAACGTCATCCGAACCCAACCCGCAGCCCGCGCACTTTTCGGGTTTGGGGAACTGTCCGACAGCCCGCCATCAGAACAATCCCCCCCACCGCTAGCTCCGTGATCTTCGGCAGCCTTCCGTGCCACGCTCGCCGCCGTCCAAATTGTTGCCCCCTGCCCCCACCAGGACAGCCTGGACAGTCTCAACGGCCACGCTTCAACGGCTTCGCACCCTGGACAGGATACATGCATTCATAGGTGTACAGATTAGTTAACTAGCAGGCCTGCTGGCTCCATGGCCAAGTGCTTGTTTTCCGCTTGACACCAGCACCAGCGTTCGCCCGCTACTACACGGTAGGTAATCTGTAAACGAATCCCGGATACGAATACGGCGGCCAACCCGAAGTCGCCCAGCTCACGCAATTCGAGCCGGTCATGGTGACTCATCATCACTTACTCTCACTGCACTCACCCTTGCCACGCTCACGCTCAAATTCACCCTTTGCGCCCATGTCAACACATCGTGGCCATCGAGCTCCACCTAAACTGTGGGCTGTGGGAGAATAATCCCCCAGGGCTCTGCAAATTGTGATCGAAGAATATGGATTCTGTGAGATCGGCAAGGTGGAGAGAGCGGATGCAGAAGACTGGAAAATTCAACACTCATCATCTACCCGCACCTTGCAAGTCATTGTCGGCGGTAAGCGACGGACGGCGCACGCTCGCGTCCCCGTTCAGTCTCCAACAACGCGGTCACGCAGGGCCCCAGAACACCGTCCGTTGGAGATGATGATCGCACCGAGTAATTCAGGACAGCTTCCGCCCGCCTCCCCACCATCGCCCCTCTGACCCGTTTTAAACAATAAGTTCTGGAAATTGTTCAAGAAGTCGGGACATGGCGAGAGGCAAACTGGAGCCCATTGTGCTTCCGGCTGGTGGAGTCATTTCAAAGAAAACGGCGATCAAGCAGTTCGGGAGGAGTCCTCGTGATGAAACCCGTCTCCATTTCTGAAACCCTCTAAACACCAAGGTTAGATCAACTGGGCACAATGAATTGATTGCCAGCGCATGTGCACACTCGGGTGGGCAAGCAATGAGCCCTGGGTTTGCTCTCGGGAGCGTAGTCGCGCCGTTCTACCTAGGTGGTGTTGGAGCTGGGGCTTCAGGGGCAGAGGTGACGACATGCTCTGAGGTTATTTCTTCTCTTCTCTTTCCCCATCCCCCTACTGGGGTGCAGAATAATTTGAAGGAAAAGGTGAAGAATAAGGTGAGGAATGACAAGAAGGAAGAATGACAAAACGAATGAGAGGAAATGAGATAGATAATTAACAAGAAGTGGGTGGTCTTATCCTACACCTTCGGTTCGTTTCTTTATCGTAACTAGTTATCTCTTTTTCTTAATTATTTCGTTTTCCCGTTGCCTCTTTTCTTTCTCCATATTATATTGAACCCCACTACCGTCCGTCCCTTCTAGTTGAGGTTTTCACTTCACGACCCCCAACTCCGCTCGGCGGACTCGGTGTTGATAGAAACCTAGGCGCCTTTTGCCTTCCAGGAACGAGCACAGCTGTCACGCCATATAGGATCGATAGGGATGCCGTATTGGAACAGGCACTTGATCACCAGTGCCGCTGTCCAAGCTGCAGATGCTGCCAATCACCACAAGCAGCCCTGTTTTGTGGCATGCGACTTACCGCCGACTACACCCCAACGTGACATCCAGCCCCTCAGGGGCCGGTGCTGTGGAGCCTTTAACTCCCTCAACCTGCTCGCTGCCGTCAACTCTTGAACCCTCGCCAAACCTTAGTTGAGAAGTGTTCTTGGGCACTCGGACGCCACACGGCTTGTTCCCATTTTTGGGACGAAACCTACCTGGCCCTATGACAGGCCACCGAGCATGCTGCATTATCTGCAGCTCCCCAATTGAAAGCGAGACCGTCCGCCCTGCCTGGCTGGGCCTCTTCCGTTTTGGTAAGCCGATGATGCCGGTGATGGTGGATGGATCTGTCTGGGATCTCTTTAAACAGCCACTGGCTTTCATTTCTTGCGCCACAGCTTACATGACGGAAGACGCACCCCATGAAGCACATCTATCGGGCCCAGCGTTCCGCCAGCCATTGCTCCGATGTTGTCTAGCTCAGCAATGCCGAAACGCACCACAGCCCTTCCTTGTCTCGCGTCCGGTTGATGCGGACTCGTTTCAGCGCGACTTGGCTCACGGCGCCGCCCGCTGTTGACCCACCTGCTTGGGGTTTTCCTTGGTGGAAAAGATCGCGCATCTAGCTCAAGGACGTATTGAAAAATGGCCTCCTCTTCGGATTGAGTAAGCTTCTTTACACCAGGTGTAGTATCCTGTCGTGCAGAGCGGCCAGCGCGTCGGTCGCGGAGGGTTGATGCTGGTACATTATAGAGCTTAGCTGCAGCTCTGAGGCTTAGTCTTTTGCTGTTTTGGAGAGCTTCAAGGGCTAAGATTACCCTTGCTTCCTTTGAAGTAGAAGGCATATTGGGTTGTGGAAAGGTTCGATGTAAAGTGCAAAGAGGACGCGTCGCGCTGGGGAGTGTGCGATCCCCTTGATATGCACGACTCACTGATAAAATACGTTAAAAATAGAAGAACGCAGATAGCTGCTATGATGTCTTGCCTCAGACTGTCCTGGCTTTAAGTTTTCTTCCATGCAAAGGCAAAGGTCGCCAGCGGAACGAAGTTGCAGTTTTAGAGAACAGGAGAGCATGTTTCCAACGGGGAAAACGGATATAGGACTTTCTCTTCCTGAGGCTATGAGGTTCCTCGTCAACTTTGGCAGAGTTCAGCCATCCAGGCCAACGTTCGAGTTCCTCTGCCTGGATGACAGATTGGCTTTGGTGGCCCAACAACTTGAAGGCGCTGGCGACCAGAGTAACCCCGAGCGATATCCATAGCGCCACCGCCGCGAAGATTGCCCGTCCATATCCCGCCGCGTAAGCGCTCCCTCAACACGTCCACGGGCACGCACCTAGGGAGCGATTGTCGTCGTCGGCTCGGTATTCTTTTCATCGGTAGCCTGTGGCGCAGCACCCGCCGGAACAGAGACCTACCGAGCATGTCAGCCACCGAACACAGTCAAGTTCATCCGAGAACAACTCACCTTCAGATTCCCAGCCTCAATCTCCCTCTCTAGCTCCTCTAGTCGGCTGCTCTTCTTATGCTTCTTCCACGCGGGCCGGCCAGAGTCAAACACCTCTTCCATCTCCTCGAGCGTGTACCCCTTGGTCTCAGGGGCCAGCAGTGCCATATGCACAAAGGCGGCGGCGTTGAACGCGCCAAAGATGTAGTACATCTTGTACGAGATATTCCACAGCAGTGGCGGCACCGCGAACGCGAGCACCATGTTCCAGAACCAGTTGGCCGCGGTCGACAGCGACACCGCCTTGGCACGGATCTTGCTCGGGAAGATCTCGGCCGGGTACGTCCACGAGACGGGGCCCCACGTGGTGGCGAAGGTGGCGACGAAGAGGTACGAGCACGAGACGATGGCCGACGACACGGGCCGGTTGTCGCGCACGATCCAGCTGATGTCGCTGTTTTGAGGGGTGCGGGTCTCGTCCGTGTTGGCCTGGCCGTAGTACTGCTGGAGGGCGCCTGAGAAAAGGAGGAGGATTGTCAGCGAAAGGAAGTTCGGGCCGAAAAATCTTCGAGGACGTTGGGGGATCTCACCAGAAATGAAGAGCCAGGTCATCATGCCAAAGGAACCGAGGATCAGGGAGGGGCGCCGGCCCCATTTGTCGAGGAACATGATGGCGGGCAGGGTCAGCACCACATTGATCACGTACTGGATGGATGCGGTGGCCAGGGGGGAAGCGATCTGAGCGCCTTCCATGATGTACACGATGTAGTACCTGGGTTTTCCACGTCAGCCATCAATCCGCTTTCTGGAATCAGATGACAACGCCTACATCATGATGTTCATTCCACAGAGTTGGGACCACCTGTTGAAAGCCTTTGGTTAGTGTCATGTCCTAGGTGTCTCGAGGAAGACCCAGCCAGGCTGACTCACATCTGGATGCTCATGCCGAGCAACACACGCTTCACCATCCTCGGCGCCACAAGCGCTTTGAATGACGAGACAGCCTCCTCCCTCTCAAACTTCAATGCTTCCTCAATCTCCCGGTACTGGGCAAGAACCTTGGGATGGTTCCGGTCCCCCTTGCCGTGGAGGTTAGCCAGCACCTGCAGGGCCTCCTCCCAACGGTCTTTGGAGGCGAGCCATCTCGGGCTGTAAGGGAAGAAGAACAGGCCGACAAACAGGATGAAAGCAGGGACCATCTGGATGCCCCAGGGGATACGGAAAGCAGCAGTCGGCTGGTTGGGGTCCTTGGATCCACCTCCAATGCCCTCGGCGGCGCCAAACTGGATGAAAAACTGGCTGTTGGAAGACGTCAGTCACATACCGCCAAGAAAAAAAGGTAAGGAGCAAAGGGGTGTCCCTACATCAAAATTCCCCAGGTAATGGCCCACTGCTGCAGCGACACCACCCGCCCCCGAATCTCCTTGGGGGCGATCTCGGACTGGTAGACAGGCACAATCGACGAGGCAATGCCCACGCACAAGCCGCAAATCACCCTGCCCACGCAGAGCATGGGGATGTTCTGGGCCGCCGTCATGAGGATGGACCCAAAGATCCACAGCAGGCACGAGATCTGCAGAGCCACCTTGCGGGAGTGCTTGTCGGCGAGGAAGGACGAGACCAGCGAGCCGACCAGGCTGCCCGCTGGCATGGAGGCCGTGATGCCGCCCTGGGCATACGACACCGGGTTGTTGAAATAGCGCTTGTATGCCTGGGTGCCGAGGACGCCAGACATGGAGCTGATGTCGAAGCCAAAGAGACCGCCGCCTGCGGTACGCCATGTGTGAGCAAGTTGAACCTCGAGGTTGTGTATGGACGTCACATTAATGTCGTTGGATCTGGGGTACCCCGAGGTGACTTACCTATGGCGGCGAAGGAACAAATGAAGTAGACATTGCTGGCCTGGTACATTGTGGGCAAGACGGTGGTCCCAATGGGACGCGGTCCTCTCGACTGTGTATGGGATCTCAGAATCCCCTCAATGGCAGCTCTTCCGCTCCTCGAGGGAAAAAGTTGATGCTGCTGGTGTTCCTGCCAGAGCAAATCCTGACTGGGTTTGTCAGAGATGAGACATGTGATGAATCAAGGGATGAAGAAGAGGAAATGTACCCTCCCCTAAATACAATTGCACATGGCCCAATACCAGTATCTTCCGCGGCTCATGCGTGGCCAGACCGACAGTCCCCGACGAGGGGATGGAGGGCAGAGTACCTCAATAGGCCGGGGATATTGTCCATCATTTCCCGACGCGGGCAGCTAGGCATGGTTGGGTTGCACGGCCGAGGGTTACACTTCCCAGCTCGGGGGTTGCATGAGGAGTAACCTCAGCAGCACGAACAATAGGCCGTCTCCATACCGGGCAGTCAGCTTGGGGAATCCTGATGTGAGGCGGGCGAGTAGCGGATCGGCGAGCAGGGTTCCAAGACTCTGGTTGAGCCAACTCCGGGCCGATTCCTGCAGTAGAGGGAACGTAGCATCCTTGGACAACAACGGCCGACGTATCGAGCTGCCATTCCCATATTGCCACGAGCCCGTGATTCCGGAATTCAGCAAGCTATGATTCGCCGAGGGCGCTTACGGGGAACCGGTACTAATTCTCCCTTCAGACTAATAACACTCACCCTGCTCGAGGTGTTGATACCCTACCATCGCGCCGTCCACGTGAGTGGCAAGTCTTGTCGGCCGAGGGGGTTTTGGCACTCAGCGGCAGTTATATGGATGGCGGGAACGCGCATCTGTTGCCATGCCGCAGGTCAACCTCGGCTGGGGTCGCCTCGAGAGCCGACGACGGATCTTGGAACCCCGAGCTGTCGTCGTCCGGGAAGATTGGCTGTGCGGCGATGTCGGACAGCAAACGCGGTCAGCAGCGTGCGAATCTATCCCGTGCAACGGACCGAAACACGACCCGAGTTATTGCTTTCTCCGATGGAAACCATTGTTTATTTCCGTTGTCTCAGTGTTCCATCGCGTCCTGCGAGCCGTCTTTCAACGGGCACCCAACCTGCAGAGCTGGCCGGCACCCCATCCACGATCCCACCGCCCCCCTGTCCTTTCCGGGAAGGAGCTAGATCGGGGTGTGAACCACATGGCCCATGTATGCATGCTGCCTTGATATTCTTGCTTTGTGGAGGCTCCCTCGCAGGGCAGATCCAACGGCTCTGGGTGGGGATCGGTGGCGGCCGGGGGGCAGAAGGGGGTGGAGGGGGTGGGTGGGATGAGACATCGGGCGCCTACGTAGCTTGCCATGCCACAGAGCCCTGCAAAACCGAGCGCACAAGGCGGGCGTGGCCGTCGAGTCCCCAAGCCAACAGGCCAGGCGCCCGACTGTCAGCTGTCGGTCCCAAGGTCCTTCTGTGGAACCAGCAGGGCCAACCAGAGGCTCCAACTCGAGGGCGGCGGGGAAAACATGTCTGAGAGTGGCCTGTCGAACGTCCGATGACCTGCAGGCTTCATTGCTTGTCGGTCTTAATGGGGGGCACTAAGACACAGCTTCCTATTGCAGGATCCCTCCGTCCCAGCAGCTTGCCGGGAGCCCACGGCACCTCAGCTGCCTCTTGCCGGTGGAACACTGGACTGAACAACAAGGAGTTCTTCAACAACGTCAGCGCCCGCGTTGCAAGGTTGTAATCGACGTCCTGGGTGCCGCGAGTCGAGCTAATGCGCGGCGGCAGCCAATGCACAGCGCTGTGAAGTGTGGCCGAAGCAGCGCCGGCGTCACGGACCATGTCTTCCCATCGCCGGCAGTTCCCCCACCCTTCCATGCAGCCAAGGCGGCGCCAACGGCGCCGGCGCAAGTTAAGCTCATCCCCGGCGGGGCGCCAAGCAGCTCTCCGCGACGGCGAACCATCCTCCGAGCTCCTCTTCCGGAAGAGACGCGGCTCTGTTTCAGTCAGGAGCATCCCATCCCCGACGACATGTCAACATCTGTGATAACATCTTGGGTTTGTTGACCCGTCAGTCCCAAACGATGCGGCGTCATTGGGGCGGATATCATGATCCCTGAACGAACAGGACGGTCCTGCCCTCAGCTCGCCGGTCCTCTCCGCAGCCGAACATGAAGCTCAGCATGCAGTGAGAAAAGAGGGGAGAAGGAAAAACCAGGCTCGTTACCATGCTCAACGCCGACAGACGCAGCGGTGAGGCTGCATGCGTTGTCAAGCACTCTTGACCCCATGAAGAGACGCCATCCCCAACTCCTCTTCCGGCGGCCGAGAATGAGCATGGGTCGCTCGCCATCGTTGTCTGTAAACTGTCAGTAGCACCCATCCAGCAGCCACGCCGGCGTGGTGTCCGGCAGCTCCGGCCCGCGCCCGGAGGGGAGTCCAGACGCGCCTGCCGGCGTCAGGTCACAGAAAAGGAAAGAAAAAAACAAGAATGGTCGAATTGAGCAGCCAACTTGGCCTATGGAATGAGGTGCCTGTCTTGGGTCAAAAGGAAGAGACTCCGAAAGGCTGGTATGGCTGCCGATGGCGGCAACTTCGACATGAGAGCGTCGGGCTGACCGCCATCGCTCTATACTACAAGGCCGGGGGTAAGTATGCCCAAAAAATAGGTAAGGAAGAACCGGCTTGGGGTTTTTCTCGTCGTCAAACCCTCCGCTGCAGTGAGGTCAGAGATGAGGCGAGAGAGAGATGTCCATGTGCGGTAAGGGTATTGTGATGCATCCGTCGCCCCAACTCCAACTCGTAGGCCGAACGCCGTCGCCTGAACCGCCAACTAGCCACCTGGAGATGGTGCTGGCCCCATTTCCGCAAAGACGCCCCCGAAAGTTCCGCATGTTGTTCGTTCGTCGAGGCTCGTAAAAGTCATGGCGTTTGAGGCAGGGCGGGGTCCCTAGAGACAGAAACCGCCTCTCTATCTCCTCCTCCTGGACCCACCATGTCTCCCCTGTGAAGGCCTTGGCGGGGGTGGGGGCAGGTTCCTGGAGGGCTGGCTCCTGGAGCCCTGGAAAGGCTGGTTCCCGGATGGCCGATAGTCTGGTGCTGGCCGAGGGCCCTGTCTGGCCAGAACCTCGAGGTACTTTCTCTGCTTCTCAAAGCTGGAATAGTTTCCGGCCATGATCACCCCCAAGATGCTCTGGCCGCTCCTGTTCAGGCCCTGGCCCAGTTGCGCCATGTGCTGGGTGAGCGCTCGGTGTGCATCCGAGAAATGGGCCAGAATCGTGGCTGCATTACTCGACCCGCCAGCAATGTCGTTCGCTGGGTTGTTCGGATCGATGATGGAGAGTCGGTTGTGGTTCTTGTATGCGAAATCGGTCACTTGGTGCTACATTCAAGGTGAGTCACGGTTAGCACGGCTGTGGGTGGAGGACGAAAACCGCTTGAACGAATGGATGCTGACCTTTGGAATCCAGCGAGGCGGGTCCATGCTGATGGCGACCGTCTCGTAGTTGAACTTGTTGCCGTACAGGTCGAAGAACTGCAAGAGGAGTTGGCCGAGATGATGCCTGGTGTCCAGGTTGCCGCTTTGAACCTCGGGCATCATCTGCAACATACTCACGACCAAACAAATGACGGAGAAGCCCCCGATGCCCCCATTGACAGGCTCGTTCAGCCCGCGCATCTGGAGGAAGTGCTTGATCAAGGTGACGAGAGCTGGCATGCCAGGATACTGCTCCCGCCAAGTCTTGAAAGTGTTGATGGCGGTGAGCCCTGTGCTGTTCTCAAACGAGACGTCAACCTTGAGGCCCGTCCGGTGCTCGATGAACTTGACCAGCGGCACCTTGGCACCGATGATCAGTTCGATCTCGTCTTGCCAAGCGATCCCGTGGTTCACCAGCTGCCCTCTGAATCGGTACAGAAAAGTCTTGGTGCAGTACTTGGCATCGCGACCCTTGGCGTACTGGTCCGACATGAAAACCATGTCCATATCACCGGTGGGCAAGTAGAGGCCGGAGGGAAAGGAACCAAAGGGATACACCTCGGCGTCCCGGAACACGTCGCGGCAGAACTTCTTCAAATCCCGGACCAGCTCGCCACGCAGGCGTTCCTCAAAGTCCTGAGGTTTGATGTAGTCGTAGAAGTCCACCACTTCCTTGTGCAGCCTGTAACAGAGGGAGAAGTCAGCCGGCTGCACACCAAATTCGGGACGGAGGGCTGGGTGAGCTTACCAGACGGCCATGTTGGCGGACCCAGAGTGGTCGATCTTCATCCACGGAGTCGAGCCCGACTTTGGGTCCGGAAGCCACTCCGGTGAGATGCCTCCATCACCAGGCTTCTTGGTGGCTTTCTTGAGCCTCGTGTGTGGCATCTTGATCTCATCGTCATGGGTCCGTTTTCGCGATCCCAAAGCAGACGACGTAGAATCCGAAGGCTTCGTCGCCGGCTTCGCCGCCTTCACGGGCTGGGGCTTGGGGGGCAACCTGAGATCCAGCTGCGCAGAGGGAGCAACACTCGGAGCGGCGGGCGGAGCGGACTCCTGCTCCTCCTGCTCCTCTTCGTCGTCGCCGCCATCAGAGGCATCGGTATCATCCAGATCAAACGAGATGAAATCGGCCGCCTCTGAAGACAGAGAGGCTCTGGCTTCCTGTGCTTGAACGCGGGCCTTGCGAATCATCTGCACGACATCCTTCTTCTTCACCTGGGAAGCTGTTTCCGGCGGCAGGGCCGTGTAGGGGTCTGGGTTGGACCACTTGGGCGTGTTGTTGTCGGAGGCGGACTGGGCCGCAGCCAGGCGAGCACGCTTGTGCAATGGTTCATTCGCGGCCTCAGCCTCGTCTCCCGAAATGTCCATCTCAGCCTCATCGCTATCGGAGAGCTGGTCGAGGGGCCGGTACGTCACGCCGCCTGAAGTGTTGAAGAAAGCAACTTCTGATGCCGAATTATGGTCAGTCTTGAGCAGCTCGCGCTCCGCAGCGATGAAGGGCCGCCATGGGCGACCGGCAAAGCCTCCATAGCCTCCTCTCCCGCGCCTGTTATCATAGAACGATCGTGCATCCGCTCCAGTTCTGGGCTTGCCCGGCGGGCCACGGCTTCTCTTGGAAGGGCGCGAGTCGTTGTCAGGGGGTGTGTATTCGCTGCGACCGTTGCGTCCTTTCTGGTTTCCCTGTGGCCGATAGCTATCGGTCTCCTGGACACCCGCAGGCTTGTCAACTCGAAATGTGAAGTCGCCCTGCGGCGGCCGGTAGTTGTCGACGCCCGGCGGGCCGCGGTAATCTGCAGATGCCGGCGCAGCTCCTCCGCGGGACCAACGCGCATCAGGGTCGCGGCCAGCCCGACTACCATGCGAAGGCGGGCGGTGAGGTTCTCTCGGGGGCGGTGGCGGAGGCTCTCGCGGGGGAGGAGGCGGGGCGTTGCGGTGTCTCGAGTCGCGATCGTTGCGGTAGTCGCGTGGCGGGCGGTAATTTCCCCTCAAAGGGGGATGTCTCGAGTTGTATGCCATGGCGGCCTTCGTATCGGCGAAAGAGTCCTTCGTACCTCTTCGCAACTTCGCGACCCGATGACGATGTTGGGGTTGGGAGACGGCTTAAAACTGCGGCAATGTTTTTTTGGGATTTCGCGGCTTGGGTTTCAACCAAGAGAAAGATGGCGCTATAATATATTTGGTTTAGCGTGTTTTGCCCACGGACGTGGCCCACCCACCGATCTGATGCCCCACCAGAATGGCTGGCACAAGTATCAGGCGTCAACCTCGGTTTCACTGGCATCTCGAGAAAGCAGCGCGGCGGGTGGCATGAATGCATTTGGCTTCGGTTTCCATTTCTTTTTCCATTTTCTGGATGGGGTTGGGCATGACGCCCCAAGTAACCGCTGCGTCCTGGTGGCGTCAAAATAAAGCTGCATCCCATCCTCAGCTTCGCCACAGGGGATTGATGATGCCAGCCAAACACCGCCGAAACCACACACACTAATTAATCTGCCCGCTGTGTCCCGACACTCCGTCGAGGTTCAGGAGGAAATTTAGGCTTGAGGGAAAGTCTGGACAGTGACGCATCTCGCCCGAAATACTCCCAGAAGCAAGGATCACTGCAGCGACGAGGCTCGCGTCACAGCGCCGCCCCTCCTGGTGGATGCCTGCCCGAGGCAGTTAACCCCTCCCAGACCCTCAGCAGATTCCACCGGGGTTGAGAGGAGCTGAGAACGGGCAATCCCAGCCCGTGTTTATATCAGGCAACACGTGCGCCAGCAGCCACTAGCATCCATCTCAGGGAACCCAGAATCCTGGTGTGGAGGCTGATTATCTGCTGGAGAACCGTCCAAGACAGCACACACTTTGTGATTCAAGTGCCGACTCCAAGGCCGGCAGCAAACTTACGGGCCACCCACCCAGCCCCGTGTTCCTCGTACTCCTGCTTTGTCACAGCCAGCCGCTGGACATGCTCATGCTGAGCGAAGTTGGCCGCTCCCAGCCAGGTGCTGACCACGGGATCTTCCGGCCGCGCCACTCGAACAACACACTCGTCTGGAACGCGCTCCAGCAACTCCGTCTGTAACCGCTGGATGAAATTGCTCAGCCTGGCATTGCCGCCCACCACGACAATGTTTGCCAGCAACCCCGGCCAGAGGCCGATGGGCAAGACTGAGAGCGACTGCATCACCAGATCCGCGAGTCCTGGCTGCCGCATGCCGATGTCTGAGGGGTTGAAAAGCAGCTCTGGGACAACAAAACGCTCGTTCCGCAGGGTCAGGACGTCCTCGGTGGACATGGCAGCCTTGCGGGTGCGGGACGAGTCCGCGCCCGGTTGGTATTCCCGAACAACTCCGTGGAAGGTCGTGTGGGAGTCTGGAAGGACGTAGTCTTTTGCAATCCCGGCGCCACTGCGGTACTCGGGCCTCCGCTCGCCGCGTGTCCCCTTCCACGTCTTTTCCATGTCGCCCTTGAAGTCCATTGACACGTAACAGACGGCCTCCTTCATCTCGTTCGCGATGAATGTCTCGTTGCGCATGTCGAAATGGCGGACGGAGAGCAGACGGGTGAGGTAGTTGGTCATGAGCCTCCCCCCGACGTCCAGTCGCCGGATGGCTTGGTGTAGTGGCCTACCCTGTACGATCGGCGTGATCGTGGTGTGTGAGTACCCGCAGTCTATCAGGAGTATAACTTCGGCCGGAATCTCGACGGGGGGGTTATCGGGCGTCCTCGGAGTGTGGAATATGGCTTGGATGTCTTGATACGCGTTGAAGGCGGGGCCTGGGGGAGAGAAGCCAGTTAGGGAAAGCCTGGTGAGGGAAAGCGTGGAGAGGAGACACACCAATGCCACGGTAGTAGCTGGAAAAACCAAACTCTTCAAACACCATCTGGTCGCAGTGCGTCTGCAGGGCGGGGAGGGCGTTCGGTTGCTCGGCAAGGACCAGGCGGGTCTCGGACGGGTCGCATCGCTGGGGTGCTTTGTCGTCGAAGAACTCGCGATCCCATATCTCCCTTTGCGCCTCCCAGCTGACAACGAACCCCTTCTCCACGGGGCGGCGGAAGGCCAGCTCGCCAAAGTCCCTGCATTTTTCCAGCTCGGATCCGACGAACGTCTTTCTGTGCCGGTCTCGCGCGATGCAGTTGGGGATGACGCGCGGGCCGTCGACCTTGTCGCCCGTCACAAATCCGGCCTTAATTGTGTCGGCGCCATTGTCGAGCACGAGTGTTGACGAGGGTGGCCGCGGGCCCGCGGCTCGCGATTTCCGACTCGCTGACATGGATGCTGGAGGTCTTGGTGGAGGGCAAAGTTGGTGTTCAGATGCAACAGCGCGCCTGGCGTGCATGGTGGGGTCTTGACCCGGGCACAGTTACAGGGGGTCTTGTGGGGCTCATCAGCCCTGAAGGTTGCTGCCATGGGGGAGCATCATCAATTCCACAGTTTCCACCAGGACCTCGCCCATCTCCACCCAGCCCTGCTCAGTGGCTCACCTCCAGAGCGAAATTAGCGAAATTCGCGGATCAGTCAGTAACAAGTATTTGTCCCGGATCTGGTTTCCCTCTCTAGTTCTCTTTTCTATCATCTCGTACTTTAGCTAACACCCCGTTTGTCAACGCACCTGACGGATCTTTTCTACGCCCAGCCTCGCAGCTTCTGCGTTCAGGGCGTCAATCTCGGCCTGAACAAACGGGATGCCCTCCCTGATCCTCCTCTCCTCCGTCAACTGCTCGATTTCGCCAGGGAAGTAGATCCTATCCACACCCTCCATCTTATCCGACCCAACCACCCGCTGATACAGCACATCCATTCGTTGCCTGAACTCGTCAAGACCCATGAAGAGATCCGGCTTCAGCGCAACA
Organism: Staphylotrichum tortipilum; assembly: GCA_033296695.1. Lineage (NCBI taxonomy): Eukaryota > Fungi > Ascomycota > Sordariomycetes > Sordariales > Chaetomiaceae > Staphylotrichum > Staphylotrichum tortipilum. The sequence continues at coordinate 89,821 of MU855337.1, read as the reverse complement.
ATAAAATGGCCAACGTCTCCCGGCGCTGACATGTCGTAAGGGCTGGTCACTCCGCCCGCAAAGGCAGACCCTGACAGCACGCCAGAGAACACATCCATCATGATGGCCAGCGCTGACCCCTTGGGGCCGCCCATGGGCAGCATGACTCCCTTGAGCGCCCTTTCCGGGTCGTCCGTCGGTTTCCCCTCCTCATCCAGCGCCCACCCTTTGGGAATCTTCTCGCCCCGCCGCAGCGCCTTGTGGATTTTGCCCCTTGCCGCAACTGAGGGTGCCATGTCCAGGATGAAGGGAATCGAGTTCTCTCCGCCGGGTGCCCCACAGGCGATGGGCGAGACGCCCATCAGCTGCGACTTCCCGCCCCAGACGGGCAGGGCAGGGGATGAGTTGGTGAAGACGAGGCTCATCATGCCGGCGTCGACGGCTTGGCGGACGATCCAGGCCGACATGCCGAAGTGGTTGCTGTGCTTGACGCTGACCATGCCGATGCCAAAGGTCTGCGCCATGGAGATGGCCGTTTCCATGGCGGCATGGGCGGCCGGGAAGCCAAACCCGTTGTTGCCGTCGACCTAGGGAGGGGAAGAGGCTTGGTCAGTCTGTGCTGTGATGTGGTGTGGGGTCAGGGGTGCGCATCGTGTGTGCCCTTGTTGACTCACCTGGGCCACGACGGGTGTGACTTGCGTGATGGTTGGCTCAGCCTTGGGGTCTAGAACCCCGTTCCGGGTACGGGCGAGGTAGGATGGAATGCGGTTGATGCCATGACTTTCGACTCCTCGCAGGTCTGCCTGAACCAGCCCCCAGGCCACGATCTTGGCGTTCTTCGTGGGCACGCCTGACGCCTCGAGAAGGGAAGCAACAAATGCCTCCGCATCCGGATGCTTTACAACAATGCTGGAGGCTGTTTCGGCCATTTTCCTGGAATTTCTGGCCCGTCAACCAATTCAGGTTGGCGCATAGTAGGTTGTGGTGGTGTTGGAGAGGGAACATGCAGCAAGAGTGGGGTTGTATACCCAATCGCAGCTCGAGGGTTGGGGTTAGGGAACATCGTTTGGCGCACTCGCCTCCTGGTCTCCTTCTCTTGACCCAGACCCATCCTGTTCAGCACCTTGGCAAAAGCTTATTTTCACCATGATCATCCCCCTTGCCACCCCCCGGGACATTCTCGCTGCTTCAATGGCGCCAACAACTGTGCTTTATCGACCGAATTCTTGACTGAAGGCTTGCTCCCTCTTCTTCCGTTCCCGCCCTCCCCGACTTCCCCTTGTGTTTACTGTTTCCTTTTTCATTGAACTTTTGCCTCACCAAGATGTTATCTCTCGATTTATCTCGCTCTCTAACATAGAAACGGCAGGACTGGGCGTCGGAGTTCAGATTGTCGCGGTCGAGAACTCGGTAAAATGCGCCACCCCAGCCAGCGACTTGGACCGCACATCGGATGATCCCCTCACCGCATCAGGTACATGTGCGTTGAGGTGCAATGTTTGCCTTGTCTCCTCTTTTCCACCGCAATGGAGCCGTGTCAGACCAACCGCCCCAATACTTGGTTTAATACTCATTGGCTACACAGGTCCTATCTGGCCGCTGAGTAACCCCAGAGTCCCATTTGTCTTGAAACACCTTCCCAAAGGGGCTGTTGATGTGCCCATCATTCACAATCACGAGTGCTGTGCCGCCACCGGGGAGTGGGAACTTGGTTCGCATAGAGCATGCCACCGCTGGAGAGCACATGGCCAACGACTCAGTTGAGTCCAGTCGCCGAAAATACCACCAAGCTGCATGGGAAGCCTTGTTCTGCGGTGTCCAGAGGGCTCGACAGATAACACGTGCTTCAAGGTTCATTCTTGCCTTAATACACACAAGAGAACGTGTAGTTACGTGTCGAGCAGTTGTTTCTTCACCAATCTCAGGATTCAAGTTTTCCTTCGAGACCGTGAAGCGAAACCTGCTCCGTTTCAAAGGCACTCCCCTTCATATCACCAACACCCACGCGGCCGGTCATGGCCGCCGGGGTTAAACGACCCGTCAACATCTTTAAACTCAAGAACCTGGGCGAGCCCAAGGAAGTCTTCAACTGGAGACTTTGGTTTGCCGTCCTCTCCTTCGCCCTCCTAGGCGCGGCTCGGGGGGTTGACGAAGGCCTCATCAGCGGTGCCTTCAACAGCCAAAATTTTCAGCGCAGCATCAAATACACGTCGTACTCCAAGGTCGAACAGGCGAACATCAAGGCAAATATCTCGGCAATGGTGCAAATTGGTTCAGTAGGGGGCGCACTAATGTAGGTGATGAAAGATACCGCTCTCCACACAACGAGCAGCTAATTCCACCTCCACGCAGCGCGTTCCTGGTCTGCGACAGAATCGGCCGCATCTGGGCTACCCGGCAGCTCTGTGTCCTATGGATTGTTGGAATCTCCATCCTCATGGCCTCCAACGGCAATCTCGGCGCCATCTACACCGGCAGATTCATCGCCGGCCTCGGCGTTGGCCAAACACCTGTCGTAGGTCCCATCTACATCGCCGAGATCACGCCGGCAAGCATCCGGGGTATCTGTACTTGCCTCTTCACTGGGTTTGTCTACCTCGGCATCGTGCTTGCGTACTTCACCAACTACGGCTGTCAAGTCAACCTGGGGGACCGCACAGCAGCTCGGTGGCAGGTGCCGACAAGCCTCCACATCATGTTCGCCGGTCTGATCCTGGTCCTCACCCTCGCCCAATCCGAATCTCCACGATATCTGATCATGAGAGGACGCCAAGAGGAAGCACTCCGCGTCATGTCCCGCCTACGCAAGCTGCCCCAACACCACGACTATGTCGTCTCCGAAATCAGCACAATCAAAGCTGCGCACCTCGAGGAAACCGAAGGGACCAAGCACTCAGGGTGGCTCGGCATCCTCAAGGAAGCTTTCGTTGAGCCCAGCAACCTCTACCGCATCATGCTCACCATTGGCGCTCAAATCTTCTCCCAGTGGTCTGGTGCCGGCTCCATCACTCTCTACGCCCCGGACCTGTTCCACCTGCTCGGCATCCCCGACACCAACACAACGCTCCTGGTAACCGCCGTCTTTGGCATCGTCAAGCTCGTCGCCGCCGTCCTCTGCGCCCTATTTCTCGTTGATGTCATTGGCCGCAAGCGCTCGCTCCTCCTGGGCATCGCGTGCCAGGCCGTGGCCATGATCTACGTCGCGGCGTTCCTGACGGCTGTGCCTCAGTTGGGGATGCATGTCGAGGCCTCGGGAATGCTGACGGGTTCGCAGATGGCCGGGTCAAAGGGCGCCGTGGCCATGATCTACCTGTCCGGCTTCGGTTGGGCCCTGGGGTGGAATAGCATGCAGTACCTGCTCACGGCGGAGCTGTTCCCGCTGCGGATTCGCGCCTTTTGCACGTCGTTGGCCATGACGTTTCACTTTGCGAACCAGTACGGGAACTCCAGGGCTGTGCCGAATCTCTTGCTGCCCGTTGCGGATGGCGGCATCTCCCCACCGGGGACGTTTTGGTTCTTCGCCGCAGTTACCGTCCTTGGCGGGTTCTGGGTGTGGTTCATCGTGCCGGAGACGGCGGGGAGGAGCTTGGAGAGCATGGACCGGCTGTTCAGCTTGCCATGGTACAAGATTGGGAGGTATGGGAACCAGGAGGCGGAGGCAAGGGACGAGAGGCGGAGTTTTGCGGGCGAAAAGGCGCAGGATCTTCAAGTCACGGCGGTCACGGAGGTTGAGGACAAGGTATGTTTATAAACACGACATCTTTCGACGTTGAGTCTCTTGCTAACCAACCCAAATTATAGTAAGACTCACTGCCCCCTCGGTTGCCAATCCTGTTGGATCTCAGGCAGTAGCGGCCGAGATTACCACGATGTGGATTGATGAATTGAGAAGCCAAGGCAGGAGACGGACGGTCATTTATACGCCGCCCCGGCTTGGTCAAGCTGGCCTTTCCCGTCCCAAGTGGACTGCGCGACTCTCCGTGATCTTCATGATCAAAGGGCCGCGGAGCCTGCCTGACCCTTTGCGCGATGGTCATCCCAATTCCTTTCTTGGAGAACTTTGTTTTATTTGCGGGTATCTCCGTGACATCGTGGAGACGGGCTACTGTGTCCGAAGCGTTAGAATATTGCCGAGAATATCGGCAATACCACACCACTATCGGGGACCCAAGGATGCGCCGCTCCTCGGGCGCTAGGGGGCACCCAATGGCCCTGTCCCGACACCATTTGGGTCTGCCCGGAGCGGGGTGGTTCCGGAGAGATTTCGCCGGGTGGGGGAGGAATATGTGGTTGGCTGCACCCGTACGGCCCAAGCTGAGCCTGTATGTAGGCAGAGTTGCATCCCGGGGCCTTGCAGCTTGCAGCTGAGCCACACAGCCCTCCGTTCCGGGCCTGCAATGCACCCTTAAATCTGCTGACCAGTGCCACCGCGAGGCGTCCTTGGTGTCTACCTGTTGCCCGAGAAGCACTCCCTCTCGCCCCTCGCGAGAGTTGCGAAGCCAGGATTCACTCCGCGCCCCCCCCTTCTTCGCACGTACTAGTCGTCAACCTCTGGCGAACACGGCAAAACTTCAAACACCATCTCACCCAGCCATGATGCAAATGACCCCGCACAAGCCCTTGGCAGCAGCAGAAGCTCGGCCGTCATGACGCAGGCCGCCAATAGCGCGTAGAAAGGGTGGGATGAGAGCGGGTAAAAAGCCCCAGCATTCTCGTCAGCCCTGCCGCACCCCACGCTTAGCACGGGCGCTGCAACCCTACTACTGCTACCACTACTGCGTATGTACGGAGAACAACTATGTGCCAGTGTCTTGGTCGTTGGATGACCTCGCTTCCCCCTGGTCTCCGCCGGTCTCGGTCTGCTCGCCTCGGAACAAACTTCGCCCATGCTGGAATAGCAGCGAGACCCGCCCGGCATACACGCCACGCTTGCGCAGACTGCCGGGCCTATTCTGCCCTATCCTGTTCCCATGTGTCATAGTACCATTGATAATGGCCCCCAGATTGTCCGGCTGACGCGAACGGTGCGGCACGGTTCTCGCCTTGGCATGCTACGCAACCAAGGTGTTAGTGTCTGGGGTCAATCTGGCTGAGTCCCTAGGGCGGCCGGGAAGCAGGGACGGAGGACCACAAGTGGGGACCTACGCTCCAAGGCTCCGTGGGATCGGTCCGCAGGCTCGGGAATCTTTATGAACCGTCAACTAGGAAGGCCTGTTAATTAGACCTGGTAAGATTGGATGTCGAAGCTTCTGGCCCTGGAGGGGAGCAATGGAACCGATGGCAAGCAGACCAGAGTCTCGGGATTTGACAGAGGGAGACTAAAAACGCAACTGTCCCGCCCCCATCCCCTCCAATCCTCTCTCAGACTCCTACTACACGGACGAATATTGCAACTATGGCAAAGCACATGACGACACGCGCCAACCACCCGCTCCCCCACCGCCTACTCTGACCACCCCTCGCTTCCTAAACTCACTCACCCACACCTACCCCCCCTCCCCCCCTCGTGGCCCGCGTCTCGGACATACGCCCCTCCCATACATAATCACGTCGAGAGACCCTGTCTGACGCCCACGCACTCGTCCCATGTGGGGAAACACAGCAGCACAACTCCCTCTCGGGCAGGAGCCCACAACAACACACACGAATGGGGAAAGGCTAGCCTGCAATACCACCCACTTCCCTGATATCGCCGTCAGCTTCCAAGTCGACGAGCGGTTGCGCGGTTCTGCCCGACGGGGTCTGGGGGCATCTCCTCTCTCTAACTCCTCTGCCCAGCTGTCACTTGTGCACCGCCAGGCCAGCCCGTTTTGAGTAACCCTGCCGCAGCTCGTGCGGAGATGAACAACCAGATCCTCCCAGGCATCCAGTCTCTCGAGGAGTAGATAAGCGCACGTCAACCCAGCCATAGGTAGGTCCCAGAGATTCCTACCTCGCCCATCCTCTCCCCCGCCCTCCATCACCACCTCGTCTCACCCAAACCCCTGTCACATCCTCACCTCTTATACCACCTCATAGATTAAACGACCACCCCGATCTCCCTTGCGTCTCACCATGCGGTGGACCCTTGCAACGCTCCTCGGCTCGGCCCTTGTGGCCCACCAGGCCCTGGCAGACCTCTCCTTCACCGTTGAGGCCACACGGAAGGGCGTCCGGATCCCGCAGTCCGAGATTAAGCTGGTGCCGTTCGAGTTCGGCCGTAGCCGGATAGGCCACGGTCACGGTACACCGCCACCCGGGCCCCCGGGCAGGTCGTCGTCCAAGATGCGGCGGGCCAACCCCTCGGCCACCAGCGCCAACTGGTGCGGCTCCGTCAACACCACGCCGTCAAACAACCCCATCAAGGTCGTCCACGGCGCCTTCCAGCACCCCACCTGCAGCCCGCGGGCCGGTGTGACCACCTTTCCCCAAGCCGCCGCGAACTGGGTGGGCATCGACGGCGACTCGTGGACGTCGGCGCTGCTGCAGTCGGGGACAGTGTGCAAGGTGTGTAGTTGTAATGTATCGTGCTGAGCGGGGATGCTAACCGGGCCACCAGATTTCTAGTAACGGCGCCATCGTGTTAGTGACCCTCGCAGCTTGAATACTCCAACCCGGGCAGTCAGCTAACAGCTCTCCAGCCATGAAGTCTGGTGGCAATGGGTCCCCTCGGCTGCCTTTACCATCTCCTCCATGCCAGGCATGTCCTTGTTCCTACTATTCCCCTGACGTTGTGTCCACTAACTTTCCTTACCCCCGTTCAGTTCAACCAGACGACTGGTTTGACATAACCATCAACACCACCTCCACCACAGCCGCCCAAGTGTCAGTCCCTCCCCCTCCCCCACACAGAAATGCCCACTGACACCCCCAGAACAATCATCAACCTCTCCCAAGGCCACTCCTACACCCTCTCCATCACCAACGGCCCGACGCTGGCCCGGGTCAACGCTGACTGGGTTGTCGAGCGCCCCTACTACGGCTCGGGCCTCGTCAGCTTCCCCTCCTTCACCGACGTCTGGTTCGACGAGGCGTGGGCGACCCGCACGACGGGTTCGCTCGGCATCCTCGGAGCCAAGCAGTTCCAGATCCCAGGCCTGTGCGCGTCCCAGGAGTGGGACGATACGCACGAGGTGTCGTGGTCGCTTTGAGGTCGCTGCTTGAGGGGAATGCCTGTTTTGTTTTGCTTTCTGAGTTGTTGGTGTTGTTGTGTTTTCTGCGGGGGTGTTGAGGATTCTTCGGAGCGGGCCTGGTGGAGGATAGAGGCGTTACAGCTTTATTGTCATGATGGATGCACAGGTTTCTGCATATTTCCGCTGTCAGGGTTTGTCGAAGGGGTATCGTTGAATTGAGTTCAAGGTTTCCTGGACGCATGTCACTCCACATTGTGACGCTAAGACATGCAGCATGAATATCGTGACTCAGCGGTGGTGCACATGATTCACTGCACCGTCTGGGGGGGGAAGGTGGAGGAAGCCCGTCTGACGGTATCACTTGTTTGATAGCTGGAGAGGTGTCGCTCCCCTGCTTTCTCTAAGAGGCGTTCGATATGGACAACATACCAGTTAACCCAAGCCCCAGCCCATTCGAGGGGTGATATGAGCTGAAGCATCTCAGCTGAGCTTGGTATACCGGTTCTAGGCACGGGTAGGGGGAGAGGCTGGTGGGGGCTATGGCTTCCTTCTCGGCGTCGCGGTTTTGGTGACGATAGCGTCCCTTTCATCCCCAGCATGTGAGTTCTGGGGGAGGGCCTCTCTTGGCTTGTTGGAGCCTCTAGCGTGTTTGATAAGCGAGCCGTGGTTACAAGCGAGTCGTGGGTTCTATTTTGCTAAGACGAAGAAGTAACTAACTACCTAAAAATTGTTAGGGCGCTTTAACAATTTTTAGGTACTTCTTCGTCCTAGCACACGCAAAAAAATACCTGAACCCACGACTCGCTTGTAACCACGGCCCGCTTATCAAATACGGTAGTTATCGTTGGCGTGTTCTCCGGTCCAGTCAAAGCAAGGTTTGTTAGCAAAGTCGGGGCTTCAGCTGAGTTATCTCATCTGCCATGTCATCTGGCAGTGTCGCCTTTCCAACCAGTTTCCGGGGACCAATTATCGGTAAGATTCACTCGGATCTTCCATAATCACTGGCCAGTCCACCGTCTCCGTTGATATCTTCGGGGGGCATGGGGTTAGTGTCTAGGAGTTTGTACTTGCTGACGAGCACGTTGGGGATCTACTCGATAGGTATCTGAGTCTCTCTTGGGGAAGAGGTTATGGCCGACGCCGCCATGTCCAAAGCCTGTGGGGAAATAAGGGTAGATGGGGAGGGATGGAGAAGTATAAGGTCTCCAGTCTGGCTGATTAACTGTGGCCAAAGCATTATCCGTTTATGGGAGGATGGGAGGAAACTTACCCAGTTGGGGGAGAGAAACAAGGAGAGAAACAAGGAGAGAAACAAGGAGAGAAACAAGGAGAGAAACAGGGAGAGAAACGAGGAGAGAAACAAGGAGAGAGACAAGGAGAGAAATACGGAGAGAAACAAGGAGAGAGACAAGAATAAAAGGACGAGAAAAAGTAAACAAGATCTTATATCGGTCCTGCTCTGGCTGGTCTTCGTCACATTTACTGACAGCAGCTAACAGGTCCACCCAGCAGGTAATTATACCGGACCAGCTCCCAAGGCTTCAGTGGGAACGATAGGGCGAATACCTGAGGTCGAAGGTCCGCAACCGGCGAGCGGCAAGCTCTTGCTGATTCTGGTTTTCTCTCTGGCCGGACTGAGAGAAAATGGACGTTGCCCCCGAGTCTGTGAGAGTTCTGCGGATGACATCTCCGTTTCTGTCATCCAGCCCTTTGTGTAGCTCGGCTTTCTCTTCCCGCCCTGCCGAGGCACCTCTTGGGCAAACTTTCTTCCTCTCTCTGCCCGGACACAGTCTACCTTTCCCATCCATCCCTCTGTGGCCAAAACTCGGCGCGGCTCAGCAGTTCGGCTCTCTTTTACGTCCCCATGCCCCACCGCCTGGAATCGCCATCCTCCCTTGTTTGTTTCGGCCATGACACCACCAGTCGCACATAACCTTTCCCCAATCCAACCGCACCCCTCAGGTGAGAGATGCTGCTCTGGCCGAGCCAATGCCTCTGCTAATAGCACTCTAGAGACATGACCGCGGCCTTACGTTTTACTTCTCAAGTGACAGAATTTGTCCTTGCCCCTGTGACCTGGGGCAAGGGGGTTGACGAACCCACCGCCGAGCTGCGGGTTGCCTCGACTGTCAGGTTCGGCCCAAACTTGGGATTTTAAGGTGGGCTGCAACCTGATGCCAACCGACAAATATTGAGATGCAAGAAGGGGTTCGGCCAGAGGAGTAACTAGTTGATTTATTCGAGTTTGATGAAAGTTCATTGGTGTGTGTCACTGACGAGGGCCTCGGCCAAAATCTCCAATTTCACCGCCACATAACATTTTCTGATGCAAAGAGAAAAAAGTGTTGGTGGGAAAGATGAATCTGCGGTTTCTCTTCTTGAAGTCCGTTGGGGGGGTTCTTCAATCTCGGACCGGGGTCCTTGTCAACAAAAAGTTCGGGGGTTGGCATGGTGTGAGTTCAAACACAAAAAATCCGTCGACTATCGTGGGACTCGAACCCACAACCTTGAGCTTACAACCTTGAGCTTACAAGCTTAAGCTTAGGAGGCTCACACGCTACCATTGCGCCAGACAGCCAATCGCTTATACCTCAGCGATTCCGAACTCCTTCTTTTGAAGCCGGTTCAGACAGCCAATCGCTTATACCTTAGTGGTTCCGAACTCCTTCTTTTGAAGCTGGTTCGGATCGTCGTATTTTGGGGGGCTTTCCCTGGATGCACTTTTCGAGGTGGCTGACTCTCAAGTTCCCGGTTTGCTTCACCCAACAGTACCTGTGGGATGTGGTCCTGGCTAAACAATGAAACCAGCAGAGAAGCAAGCATGGGTGTCGAGGGCCTCTGGATCTCATGTGGAGTCTCGTTGTGATCCATGCCCTCCATATCTCAAAAGCGAATTGCCCCGGAATACCAGTTCCGTATGCAATGCAGGCAGTGGCGGACATTCGCAGACTGAAGGCTAGAGACGGTACAAATATATATATGCCTTTGGGAGCTCGAGTTATTGCTCCAGGCTTCTGCTCGCTTGGGTTGGGGAGTTGCAGCAACAAGTGGGATGGACAGCCCCGCAGCAATCCACCAAGCACCACACACCAAGACACTGTTCCCAGGCGGATGTAGTTGACGAGACCGTCCATCTCGCTATGATATGCCACACCAACTCTAATACAATTACAAGAATCTCTAGCTCTGGTATCTCTATATGCAAGAATTCGTCCCAAAAACCCACAAACTCCGGCTGACAATGCGTCGAGAGGATATAAATAACAGACACACACAAAAAAAAGCAGGAGAGAGTGGTTAGAGCTCAATAGCGAACTTCCTGACCAGACGCGCACCAAACAGGTAGAAAAGCAGTGGGATGGGGATGAGGCCGAGGGAAATGAAGGCGAGGAGCGAGTTGCCCCAGCCCATGTCGAGGGCGTTGTACATGTCGATGGCGCACAGCGGGAGGAGGGCGCCAGCGAGCGAACGGAGGACGGTCATGGCGGCCGTGACGGAGGCGGCAGCGGAGGGATAAACGTCGAGGAGGTAGTTTTGGACGCACATCTGTTGGGGGCGGTGTCAGTAACTGGAGTTTGGTCTTGGTGGTAACGGGGAGATGTACCATGACACCCATCAGGCCAAAGGCAAAGATGACGACGCCGAGCATGGGCACGATCCAGTGTACATGGTACTGGATCGTCCAGCCATAGATGAAAAGGCCGACAGGGAGGGCGAGACCGGCAGGCAGGGTAAAATACGGAGTCAGGCGGATCTCCGGACGGTGGACGGCGCCGCTGTTGAGGTTGCGGGTGACCAGCTTGTCCGAGAGGGTGCCGAAGACGCCGATGCCAAGAGCCATACCGATGGCCGAGGGAATGAAGACGAGGCCGCTGTTTGCGAGGTTAGTCTCGTGCCAGGCTTGAAGTTGACTGATGAAAACAAAAAATAACATACCTCTCGCCCTCACCGAAGCCGTAGTGGCGGGGGAAGACCAGAGAAAAGGTTGAGAAGAGGAGGTAGAGGATGCCATAGGTGACGGCAACGTAGAACGACATCGACGTGATGATGGGAGCAAAGACCAGCAGGCGGATGGGCCGGACGATGGCGGCCTTGAAGGCCTCGGCGGGACTCGCGGCCGACTTGGCGAGGGCGCTGCGCAGCTCCTGGTTGCCCGTCTCCTTGCGCAGACGAGCGGCCTTGCGCTCCAGGATGATGGGGGCATACGACTCCTTGAGAGTGAAGAAGGTAAAGACGGAGATGACGCCGGCGAGGATGGCGATCAGCCAGTAGACCCAACGCCAGCCGGCGGCGCGGATCAGGTAGCCGCCGGCGACGGGGCCGATGCAGGGGCCGAGCAGGGGGCCGAGGGCCCAGGCGGCCATGGCCCGCCCGCGCATCTCGACGGGCATCATGTCGGCGATGGAGCCGGAACCGATGGTGATGGGGACGCAGCCGGCGACGCCCATGAGGAAGCGGAAGGCCATCATCATGCCGATGTTCTTGCTCAGGGCGGTGCAGACACTGAAGATGGTGAAGAGGACGTTGCCGATGTTGTAGAGCAGGGAGCGGCCGTAGAGCTCGCTCATAGGGGCCACGAGCAAGGGGCCAAAGGCGAAACCCAGGATGTAGACGGACAGGATAAAGGTGGCCGTGACGGAGGACGTCTCGTGGAATTCGGCCAAGATTCTGGGGATACCGGGAGCAAACATGGACGAGCCGAGAGGTCTAGAGTGTGGTCAGTCTTGGATCGGCCGCCGGGGACGTCCTGGGCCGAATCAACTCACGTAATGATGGTCAGGATGGAGAGCACGGCAATGTTGCTCCACTTCTTGCGCATGGTCCAGTTCATGGGGTTTGTGGGATCGTCGGGGCCGTCCCACGTCACGATGTTGGGGTCCCTGTCCTCGTCTTCGGTGGCGCCCTCGACGGAGGACCTGCCCGCCGCCGTTCCCTTCTCGCCGGCCGGGCCATCTCTCGTCGGCGGCTCCGACTCGGGCACGATGGTCGCGGTGTCGAAGTCAGAGTTGGGCTCGTAGGTGCCCTTCTCGAGGTCCAGGTCGGAGCGCTTGGGCTTTTCGGCCAGTGCAGCCTGTGATGATGAGGCGTCAACCATGACTGTGGACAGCTGGTCGCGTCGTCGTTGGTGTCGTTGTTAACGTTGTCGCCAGTTGCTGGGGAGCTGGCTGGGGGTGTTTCTTGTGGTTGACGGCAGAAGACAGACACACACACCAGGTGCGGCATGGTGTGGTCTTTTATTCGTGCGTGCCCTGTCCGCTCACCCCCCTAGACGCCTTCGACGGGACCGCCAACGCCCCGACTGCCCGGGGCCAACCATGCTCCGGTGGATCGAAGGTCCAATCCCTCGGGCTTGGCGGTACCTGACGACAAGGGAGGTTCCTCGCTGGCGCGGTGGTGGGTTCGGCGGCGCCACCCGTAGCCAAGGCCGGACTCCAAGACAAGACCCGGCGGGCACATGGGCCGTGGTCCGGAGACAATGATGCCACGCGCCTGGAGCTGTCTCGATGATGCCCGCGTCGCTGGCTGGTGTTGGCTCATCTGGCCATGAATACTTGGTACATTGTCGCGGGCTCACCACACCACCCAGGACGGTAGCCGGGAATACGGCACGCGGAACACACCCGCGCTGACCTCCCTCCCCCGTCATCGCCCTTCCTTTCCTGCAGAGGCAGCTGCACAATTTGCGCATGGCCTGCACAAGTGGTCCCGGGACGGATGGAGCCCGGATTTATGGCGGGGTCAAGACCCCTTCTTTCAGAAATTTTTACCCGCATTTCACCCAACCCATCGCACTGCACGCCAATCAGAGAAGCCCATCGGCGCTCCAGCCTGGGGCTACCGACCCCAAATTTCGTTTGGCGCAGCCCGATCTGGAACCCAGGCTCGCCGCAGCCAATGGTGTCCACCACCGTCTCCCCAAAGCTCGGTTTCGCTTTCGTCAGGCGGGAGGGGGGCAAGGGGGGTGTGAATCCGTGTCCACTGCCACGAGGATCCGAACTGTTGCTGCTGGAGGTTGCTGATGGCCGATGGGACGACCATGGCGCGCCAGTGCAGCATCGGGCAGGCTGTTTCTGGAAGACGAGATTGGAAGCGGGAGATGGGCCAACGGGCCGCTCGAGATGGAATGGATCTCGAGCACACAGAACACGGAATCACAGGCTAGGACAGGACACAAGGCTCCCCACACCTGGGAATTTAGAGTGTAGAGCCAGAAGGGGAGCACAAAATTTAGAGTGCAGCGCTGCACAAGCATTCCCGGTCGGCATCACAATCTCGCTTCAGTTGAGCCCCATCGGGCACAACCCACTTTGGAGATCAACGGTTCGGACTGCAGTGGAGAGTTAAAGCTGGTCGGGACTCGCCCATGCCTTTCGTCTGGTGTTGCAACTACCACCATACAGACCGATGCAGTGATGCTGAACCCAGTGATCTCGGGCTGGTTGTCGTCGCTGACTCTCCAACAGCTGATCCCATGACAGCTCGCCCTGCTCCGCCAAGCGCAGCAGCACATTTCTCGATTCCACCAGCTGCCGAGAACACGACTCGCCACAGAAAAATGTCAAACAGTCAACTTGTAGGTAATATTCATGCGCGCTGCTAACAATCCACACCCAAACCACTACCAACCTCCAGCACCGCCTCCCCCTTTCCCTTTCCCGCCAGTGGAGCCCTCAACAACCCGCACCAACCCGGCCACAATCCCGCCACCCACTCTCCCTCCTTAACCCGGCCTCTTTCCCGCATTCCTCATCAATCCCGCCAGCGGTGGCGGCCCCAGACTCTCCGGGTCCGGCGCCGGCACTCCACACCGCACCCCGACACTCCGCCACACTCCCCCAACCGCCCGCTCCTCTGGTATAAACACAGCCGTATTCACATACATCCTGCACCCCCTCTCCGCAAATAGCCTCGCCTCACACCCGGCCTCTTTACTCGCCAGAAAGTTCCCACACCCCGCCGCGCGGGGCAGGTCGTAGCAGTCTTCTCCCGTCGGGCCGGCCCCCGCGGCCGGTTGAGGTGGGTTGAGCTGGAAGATGACGGTCCCCCGGCAGGCGGACGGGCCTGGCACGCCGGAGAAGATGGTCGCGGAGATGGGGAGGGACGGGCCGAGGGTGTTGTTGCCCGTCGGGTCGCCGTTGATGGTCACTTGCCCAGGCGTGTCTTCGGTGATGTCGACGCCGGCGGGGAGGTCTTCGAGGGCGAGGGAGGGGTGGAGGGGGGCGAGGAGGAGGAGGAGGAGGGTGGGGAGGTGGTGGTGCGGGCGCATTGTGTGTGTGTGGGTGGTTTGGGAGGAGGGTTGCTCCCTTGTGAGGTGCGTCCCGGTTTGGGATCTTCTGATGGTGAGCCGTTTGCCGCGTTGTGTGATGCCTGGATGGAGCTGCTGCTTGTGTTCTGCAACTTTTTTCTGCTCTCAGTCCTCATCAGAGCCGTCTAGGTTTGTTTGCGTCTGATGGAATGGGTGAAAATGCGTAGAACCCGTCCGTTGGCCGTCCTGCCACGGCATGGGGCTCGGTGCCAAGCACCTTCGAGTTTCATCGTGATGCACCTCTGTGCTTCAGACAGAGCAACCCCAACCGACGTCAAACACCGTCCCGTCAACGCGGCCCGTGCATACACTGCGTTTCCAACATGATCAGGGGAATAGCATTTCCGAAGTCGGGAGTACATGTAAACGTTGTTACTATGTCTTTCCGCTTGGGATGTTTCCCCAATGCCAAGTTAGCCTTCAGCTAAGTTGTTGGAGTGCCGATAGCGAATGCGAACACAAAACGAACGACTGTGACCGAGTAACCGAAAACTATCCGCATGCTCTCCAAGTCTATTGGCATCAAGGGTGTAGGAATCATCTATCATGCCCGGGTATCATCGTCCACCCACTCCTGGATCCCCATTCCAATCCAGTCTACACAGTCTAGCAAGACCCAGCCGCTTGAGCTCCTGCAAACTCTAAAAATGTACACACACCCCATCACCTAGACGGCGCCTTAGTCGGAGCCCAGTCTCCCAACCACCCCCTCGCCTTGGCCAGGTTGCCCCCTTCGGCCTCCAGCGCCGCAACACACCACTCGGCCTCCCATACTCCCTCCGCCGCCAACGTCCCAGCCATCTTCTTCCGCCGCTGCGACGCCTCATCAACGCAAAAGTGCATCGGCCTGCCGTGGTCCGCAATATCCTCCAGCAGCGGCTTCACCAGCGGAAGCGCCGCCGCCGCGCTGCTGCCCAGTGCTTCCATCCCCTGGTTCGCCCTCCCCGTCTTGCACCACTCGTTCGCGCACCACTTCTTGCCACACCCCGTCATCAACTGCATCAGGTAGCGCCTCTCGATGCGCCGGCGCAGCGCCCTGCCCTCCGGGTCGTGCATGTTGACGAACAGCGGGGCAAAGCACAGGCTGCACAGGCTCAGGTCGTTCCCGGGGCCCTGGCCCATGCGCGCGCCGCCGTTGACCTCGCCGCGCGGTCCAATGCCGTGCAGCGTCCGCCCGCAGAGCTCGTCGCGGCAGACGGCCGGCCTCGACCGGTTCGCCTTGTCCAGCTCGTGGTGCGCCAGGTGGGTGGCCATGTCGCGCAGCCGGACGATGGCGCCGCAGAGGTGGCAATCAGTGGTGCGCGCCCCGTCGGCGCGCTCGTGGGCCGTCAAGCCCGAGAGGACCGTCTCGGCTTCGGACGAGAGGTCGAGCGGGTCGCCCTCCTGCGGGACCTCGAGGTGACAGAACTGGCAGAGGATCAGCTTCCCCGGGCAGATGGTCGTGCAGTGCCGGGCGACTTCCGGGAGCGAGGGGAAAGTGAAGGGCGTGGATGGGCCGCATGACGGACAGGTGTGCTGGAAGTGCTGGACGTAGTCGTGCTTGGCTCTGCTGCTCTCGCTGGACCCGTAGGCGTCCGGATGGGTAGGACAATGC
Organism: Staphylotrichum tortipilum; assembly: GCA_033296695.1. NCBI lineage: Eukaryota > Fungi > Ascomycota > Sordariomycetes > Sordariales > Chaetomiaceae > Staphylotrichum > Staphylotrichum tortipilum. Next base: position 73,830 of record MU855337.1, on the reverse strand, counting down.
CAATGGCTCTCCCACTCTTCTGACCGTTTTTGGAAGACGTTCCTGCATTGTGGGCAGACGATGTTGTTCCGCAGGCAAAAGTTCTCGTGGAGCATCATGGTCCGTTTCGGGATAATTTGCAGGCAGTTCTTGCACTGCTCTTCGTCCGCCGAGGGTTGCGGGCTGGTGAGGTCAACGGATCCTGGCGCAGAGCTGGGAGCGTCAGCGGCCCTGGCACGGAGCGAGTATCGAGCGGGCTTGGCCCCTGTGGCCTCGGCTCCTGTCAAGAAGAAGCCGTGGGCAGAAATTAGGAGGCTCTCTGCGCCTTCCAGCTCGATGTTGGTTGGCGGGATGACAATGCGCTTGACACCGTCTTTTAGAGATGAGAAGTCCCCAAACACGTGCTCCGCCTCCCGGGGCAATGCACGCTGTCGGTTGCTCTTGGGGCTTACGAAGAGATCGATCTCGCGGTCGTCCAGTATCGTAAGCTCGATAACGAGGGGAGCCCTCCTGTCCCATGACGGCAACTCATAGTCGACGTAATCACCCTCCAGCACTTGCCCCTCAACCTCCTTCCAGATGTCGATAGCGCGTCCCACCGAGCTGCCCAAATCTGTGCCTGGTGCGCGCTGTGCCTTGGCGGCGATCTGCCGCAGCGTTTCCCGGGCTTGTTCTTCGTTGAGCGGTTCAATGTCGACCTCGAGGTCCGTGTCGACCACGCAGACACCATCTCCTTCAGGCTGGAAGCTGTCGACAAGGAATCGAAAGTCTTCCCCCTTGGCTCCCTGGATCGAGAGCATCGAGCCCTTCGTGAGAGTGGTGAAGTTGCCACGGAGCTGTCTCTCGAGCAGGGGTTTCCAGTCGTCGGGGTCGTAGCCGGCCTCGAGGGGCCGCAGGCGTGCATAGGTGCCCTTGGGCAGCTGCCGCGCCTTGACCAGGATCTGGAGCCCGGCGTCTGCAGGCTTCCCATCCGAGTCGTCGCTAATGTCCATGCTCCCATCCTCCTCAGGGCGTGGCACTCCAGGTATGTCCGACTCTTGTATCCCTAGCGCCTCGAGAAGGTACGGGCTGAGCGCCACCTCGCCCTCGTCTGACGAGAACTCGCGGATTCCGGCGTACACGGCATTCCCATTCTTCTGGTTGACGAGCTGGAACATCAACGGGTGGGGTAGTTGTTGGAATGTCTCCTGGTACTGGGATCGTTCCCGTCGGGCATCGGCCACCGAGTATGGGTTGGATGGATCGAACGCGGTGAATGTGTGGGATGTTGAGGGCCTCGTTCTAGTGGAAGCGGCAAGCAACTGCTCGAGGGCCGACTGCGGCAGCAGGACCTTATCTCCCCACAACCTCTTACTTGCCGCGTACGACGGGTGTGCAACTCGGAACGGCGCGGACCAGTTCAGTGCTATCGGCTGATCGGCCATGGCGATCGGCTTCGTGAGCTCTCGATGTCGAATTTGGTGGGGGGAGTCTTGGTCACAGCTCGGCGGTCGGAGGAGTGGAGAGGAAGGACGTGGGAAAACGGGGACGTTGTTGTGGTGGCCCGGGCTGCAGTCGAAAGTGTCGAGTCGTCATAGCGAGACTTGGTACGGAAGATAAAGGTGAGGTGGTGGCCGCCTTGGGACGGGCCAGAGTGAGGCCTCGCTCCAGGCGCTGTGACCGATCAGTCAGCGAATGTTCTTGTGGTTTCCACAGTGTCATGCCCTGTTGGCCACCTGCGGCCGCCCCGCCAAGGCTCTGTCGGTGGGGCGCCCTCTGAGCTCCAGCCTCGAAGACCCCAACCCTAACCCGGTGCACGTCAGACGGGACCAACCCCCAACTTACCTAAATTATGGGGAAACTTCACATGTCGGCGTTCCCCATTATGGAGCAGCCCGTGCGGAGAACATGGTCCCAGCTGCGTGTGGGCAAGCGCTGCGGCCCATCCAAGAAGGTCCTGAGCTGGCTCCTGCATCGTCTGGGGTGGATCCTTGAATGCATGTCAAAGCCCAAGGGTGGGGAAGCGCCCCGCGATCGAATTCATGACATGCCAATTTACCCTTGGCCGACAGATCCGCCTGTGACGACTGGACGGCGATAAGATAAGGTGTGACAGCTGAGGCAAGCTGAGGCGAGCTCCCTGTTCCTTGGCCAACACCTCCTCTTCCAGTCAATTTCGATGCCCGTCTCTGCTGGCACACGTGTTCGGCGCGCCCGTCTGGCTCTGGTCAGGCATCTGGACGTCTGCGGCATGCAGCCACCGCGCGACACACCCGACTCGCCCGGCTTGCCCGTCTTCCAAGCCCACCCCACGCCCTCGTGCAGCAGCGGCGCATCATGGGGTCAGGCCCGTCAAGGCGGGGTCGACAGAAGCTCCTCGCCTCCCACTTGGGCTGCGCTAAGGCCGGCTAAACCCCGTCCTCTTCATCTCGGGGGTCGTCTCTGTCTAGGGCCGTGTCGCCGCGCGAGCTCCAGCAGAGTGTCGACATCGCGGATGTTGCTGCTCCGGCGCGCTAGAAGCCAGTTGTCCTGTCAGTTTTTCAGAGCCAGCCCTCTTGCTGTCTCTCACTGCCTCTCGCGCCCTCTCCCCCGGCAGATCTGCTTCACCAAGACTCTTGGGATCCCGCCGATCGGCCCGGATGGGCCAACTATCGACCACGAGGCATGGGTGTGATGCTTTTGGCGCTCAAGCCTCTGTCGGGCTGCCACAACACCGCAGCACCCCCGGTCGAGTGCTGATACGCCCCCCGTGTTTGCCGTGTCGCGCGACCCACCTGTGCGCCCAACACCACCCTGTCAAACGCCGGTCTTGGGCGCCCGCCGTTCCGGTTTTGGTACGACTAATAAGACCACCTCATCACCAAGTATAATTATTCTGCCCAGTGCCCCCGCGTCCCATCCTCTGGGCAGCTCCTCTTGCCACCTCCCGCAACACATCCATCCAGGAACCACAGACCACGAACCAGGGCCCTCCTCCGTCTGTCTCAACCCCCCAAGCCGCTGAGGAATACGATGACCCAGACCTGCGAGTCCCGCAACGCGTTTCCCACCGAGATCAAACACAGCGCCCTCCTCGAACTCCTCGCCAACTCGTTGGTGCTGTCCCAGACAGCACCCTACCTCTCCTGCTACGATGTCCTGAACCTCGCAGCCACCGCGCGGGCCTTCCGCTTCCTTGTCTATCACACCCCCAACGTCTTCCGTCGCCTGGAACTCGGAAACGTCAAGACTGCCCAATTCGATGCCGATGCCGATGGCCGCGTCGATCGCGGTGGCGAGACCTGGCGCAATGTCCAGATGGATGAGAACTTGACCGAGGACGAGTGGGTTGCCCCCTCCGTCGACGCTACGGCTTATTCACGTCGCTGACGCTTTTGTCCGGCAACAGCTTCTACTCAGGCCCCTTGCGTGGCATCTTTTCCAGCCTCCGCCGCCTCGACATCTTGCGAGATGTCCAAGTCCTCTCGCTCGATGGCCTGTCCGTCACGGCCGAGCTGATCCACGACATCCTCATCGATCCCGCCTTCTCCGTCCGCATCCTGTCCATCCGCGGCGTCAAGAACCTGAATGAGCGGAAGCTTCGTGGGAGTCTGCAGTACGCCTGCCGCCCGTCCAGGCCAGAGGGGACTCCGCGTCTCAAGGGCTTATACGTCTTTGGGCCCAGGGATGCGGCCCCTGTCCTGCCATCCAATGAACCGAGCCGGAGCCCGTCGCCCACTAGCCCGGGCCGGGTCTCACCCCCTTGGAACTCCCGGTGCCAAAAGGCCTTGAAGGCCCCTGCCCCAGTTCTCGAGGAACCCGAAGCCTGGTACGCCCGACATGGCAGCCAGTTCCCGCAGCGCATCAGCGCTGAGTGGGCATCGACCTTGGTTGCCTGCGCCGGCATCATCGCCTTTGACACGGTCCTCTGCACCGGACCACGGCACTTCAACTCTCCCGCCTGGGGGACTGTCAATGTCGACGCCTTGGCGGCCGCCGCGTCCCATTCGGCACCGCCCGTGCCCCACTTCGGTGTCGCGACCCATAGCCTGGGCGGGTGCGCTGGGTGTGGCGCCGCGCCCGAGGGCTGGACCGTGTGGGGCGAGGAGGCATTCGTGTCGCAGCGGGATGCCGACGGGAGGAGGAAGAGCGAGAGCTGCATGGACGATCTGGCCAGATTCCCTCTGCTTGCCCCTCCGCCGATGCACTCGGGCAGCCTCCGCGTGGCCATGTGCCCGACCGGCCAGACTGTTCGGTCGCGCCTCCCCTTCACGCTCAAGGGAAAACAGCCCAAGGCACAGTTCATCCCGCGCTGCTTCGACTGCATCCGGGACCGCTATTGCGGAGGATGCCACAAGTGGTGGTGCGAGTCTTGCTACCTCGGACCCCGGGCGCTGCCCCCCAGTGGATACCCCGGATCCCACTCGGGCCCTGACTCGGTAAGCAACTCCCCTCCCAGCACCAGTTTGGCGAGCGTGAACGACGATGTAGGTTTCGAGAGCAAGATCCGAGATGGGATCTGCGCGGATGGGAAGTGCTCCGTCCAGCATTCCTGAATGCCTTGACCCTCACTGCCGAGGTCAGGGTCAAGGGGCAAAGGGCGAGATGAGCTGGACAAGGGCCAATTCCCGGATTTGATGCACCAAGCCGAGCGAGCCGTGACGATTGCACGTCTCCAATCCGGCCGAAGTTGTTGAAAGGTCCATGTCCCTTGGGTTTGTGCTCTCGCTGCCCACGCACTTCCCAGAGGGCGTTCACAAGAAACGGATGACAGCCTCCGTTCTGGTACACATGCTAATCGAGTCACCACCAGGCCCACGTGTCCAGGAGCTGCTGGGAATGCGGCATGAATGTAAGTCCACACACACATCGCCGTCAACGTCTCCCGAGTCACAGAGCTGACGGCCCAACGCCTTGCAGTGCAAAGAGTGCATCGACTACACCCAGCGCATGTGCCAGCGCTGCGGCGGCGGATACTGCCTCATCCACAACGAAGGCTCGAACATGGTTGCGGTACGTGCATGGTCATCCCAGACCCAGATCCGAGACGCGAACTAACATGGAGCATGACGTGTAGTGCGATTGTAAGGTCTCCTCAGCGGTTCGCTGTGACTCGTCCCGTATCTGGATACTAACCGTTGTCTCCGAACAGGGTGCGCCGGAAGAAGCAGGCGATTTTCTCGGGACCTCTACTGAACAGTCCCCGAGGACAGCCTCGCCCTCGACCTCCAAGCCACACACATCCTGCTCGTCTGTCCCTTGGAATCAGGGATTAGACGGGCCTCCCCGCTCCTCTTGCGATAACCACTCCTCTCCATCGTCAGCACGGCCCGCTCTCCTATCTCGGATTTTCTCACGCTCCTCTCCGGTTCACAGCTCCTCTCTTGGTTCAACTCCCGGCATTGGTGGGGCAGCAGACTGCCACCCATGCTTTTAACTGCGCTCACACTGTTGCGGCTGGTTCTCATTTAGCGGTTTTGGAACCTTTTCATGATTAATGATACCCTAATGGATTTTAGAATTCGATAGCATGATCTCAGTTGAACAATACATTTCTTCAAATGCCATTCCGTCAAGTGCTTTGCACAGTGTTCACTCGTGGAGGGAGAAGGGTCAAGTTGAGTGGAGCAGAGCAGCTGGTCGGCGCCCCTCAGATAGGGACCAGCTCCGCTGTCTCACCTCAACCAATCGGAAACCACACACGATTGAATCGGGTATGGTGTAGCGGTAACATCGTTGACTCTCACTTCTCAGGAGTGACTGCTTTCTCAACAGCCCCGGGTTCGACTCCCGGTATCCGAGTATGATGTTTCTTTTTTCGACTTTTTTTTCGCCTGCATCCCTGAACAGCTTGGACAGTCCAGCTTCGTCTCTCCCTAGCTACAGTCCCTTTTGCTGCATGAGACAGCCCTCATACAAGTGGCCTGTTTGGTTCCTCGATTTTCAACTGGGCGGGAGTCTCCGTTGCCACTCATCGCATCTTCTCAAGTTAAAAGGGGTAAGGGGGTTTGAGCCAACGCCATGCTGGCATCCCGCTCCGTATATTACTTTTCTCTGAGCCTTTTAAGGGTAGTTACATGAATAATATATGGCTATCTCGAAAGTGAGTTTTTAACATCCGGACACATTAACCCCTTTTAACCTCCCCCGAGTTCCGAACTCAGTTGCTGTAGTACGTCCCTGACAACATGTTAGCCAGCCAAACAGGGCAAAATAGGTCAACAACATCTCAAAGACTTGACCTACCGTTCGGGAAGCTGCACTGCCAGTAACCGGCACAATACGGCTCGCGGCCGGCGGGCTCCGGGCCGGCGTCGTTGAGCAGCAGAGCGGCGACGCCGTGGGGCGGCAGGTTCAGCGAGATGCTGCGGTAGGCGGTGCCGTTGTTGGTGTGCGACCACATGTCGTAGACCGAGTAGACGCGGCCGGCGCGGATCGCCCAGCTCTCCGTCAGGTTGAAGGACATGCGCTGGGGGGTGTCCTGCGTGTTGAGCACCATGAAGACGACGCCGTAGGAGGAGTTGCCCGTCCAGTACTCGGCCGGGTGGGCCGGGTCCCACGTGTAGTCCGGGTTGTACCCCCACCGGAAGGGGGCGACGGCCTCGCCGACGTTGGGGTCCTGGTTGATCTTGAGGATATCATTGTTCTCAAGGATCTGGATAGTCTCCTTGGAGGCGGATTCCATGTCGGAGCCGATGAGGAGGGGGGATTTGAGCAGCGCCCAGGCGGTGAAGTGGCTCTTGGCCTCGTCGAAGGTGAGGTTGCCCGGCGGGGTGCCGATGTTGGTGTTGCCGACCTCGAGCATGTCGAGGTCGTTGCGGGCAAAGAAGCGCGTCTCGGTGGCAATGAAGCTGGCCTGGTTGATGATGCTGGACAGGGCGGACCACCACGGGCGGATGTCGCCGCCGATGCGCCACGACTGGCCCAGCCGGCCGCCCCAGACCCACGGCTGTTGCCAGCCCCATTCGCAGAGGGCGAGCTGGAAGGGCGTCGACTTGGTCTTCTTGGCCCGCGCCGCGATGGCGTCGCTCATGCGCGCGTACCGCCCGTAGACGTTCTCCTGCGTCACGTTGTCGAAGGGGATGTAACAGTTGTCGTACTTGCTGGAGGGAGAGTCAGGCTGAAGGAAGGTTTACGGTCCCAGACGGGGTGTGTTGAATGCCGTCAAGCGGTGAAGGCGTTGTCATCCAGAGAGCAACTTTGCCCCCGGAGGGATGGCCAGAAAAGGGTTATGGTGATCAAGAGCAGCTGCTTACAGATATTGGAAGCCCCAGTCGGCGAACGTCTCAAGGTCTGTGGCTTCGTGTCCGTAAGACCCCGGGAAGCCTCCACAGGTCCGGTATCCAGCGTCACTGTAAATGCCGGCACGGAAGCCAAGCTTGTTGAGGGCCGTGGTGAACTGCTTCATGCCCTTGGGGAACTTCTTGGGGTCTAGGCCACCACCATGTTAGTGGTGGATGACGCCACGAGCATGGCACAGTTCTTACCTGCGACGATCTTCCCCTTGGAATCACGTTCCTTCAAGCTGTAGCAGTCATCCAGCATAAAGTTCTAAACACCACCACAATTAGCTCCTGAATCAAACTGGAGTTGGAGAAACAGCTTACGTTGTACCCAGCCTTGACCAGCCCATGGTCAACCATGGCCTGGGCCTGCTCGATCAACACGTCGGCGGTGTAGTCACACTGATACAAGTTCCATGCTGTTGAAACCTCATTGTGTCAGTCAGTGGTCAGCATTCCGGGAATTCCAGAGGGCGGGCGTACTGTTGAACCCGAGAGCGGGGAGCTTCCCCACGCCATTGTCCAGCGCTGTCGCACCGGTTGCGTAGAGAAGCCCCAGGGCAAGGGATACCACAGCGGCGGCCATTATTCCCCAGTGAGCGGCGGTGGGAGTGGGTGTGCGGTTAGGCGATCCGGGTTGCGATTTCCCGTGTCCCATCTCGCAGACAGTCGGCTTGAGATGGGTGTGTTTATATGTGTATCTATCGTCGGCGAGATGCAATAGGGGAAGATCTGCAGATTGTAGCCGGTGTTAGTGTCCAGATGGGGACACGGATGTGGCCCTTCCGGGCTGCTGCATCATCCTGGGATTCGCCCGCGGATTACTCCGTCAGTCTTGGGGGAAAATGGAGTATCGACGTGGAGATATATCCAGGTTCAGAGACGCACGCGTGAAATGACGGTCTTGCACTGGCTGAGCGGTCTTCCGGAGTGACCGGTGTGGGCCGCGTCCAGCGGTGAGGGGGTCTTGGGTCAGGGGAAGAAACAGTGAGATAACCTACTTACAGAGTACCTACATGCACCTCTTGTGTAACAGAACATGGATGGTATGATGAGATATTTTGAGACACCGTAATACTTGCTACGATATTCATGAGGGGAGGAGGAGAGAGTCCCGAGAACCGGCCCTGCAATTTCCCCTCTTTCACCCCCGTCCACAACTAGAAGCGCCGCCCTCTGAGTGGACGACAATGTTCAAACTAACCCAGCTAGAATGATCCTTCCGAGTGTCTTTTTCTGGAAAATCGTCCACGCGGTGGGCGTGCGTGGCTCACCTCCACCTGCAGCGTCTTTTCGGGATTCAGATCCGCGGGTCCGCGGTCAAGGTTCGGGGCGAGAGGTTGTCCTCTTCAGGGATCGCGCGGCGGGGACGACGGGCCCAGAGATCCCCGGGCCGGAGGTTCTTCTGCCAAAACTTGGGGTCAAAATCGTTGTCAAGCCACATCACATCTGGCTCGGACCAGTCTACCCCTCCGTTCGGCATGCTGCCCGCGGGGATAGGCGGGAGTTGCAGGGCGGGAGGGGGCGCTTGGCGTTGTTGGCCTTGGCTTACATTTTGGGTAAACGAGTGGTGCTGGGTCTGGCTTACCTGGTGGGCGAACGAGTTATGTTGGGGTTGGCTTACCTGGTAGGCAGTCGAGTGGTGATGCGCGGGCATGTGAGCTCTGATGAACTGGGCCGCCCTGGCAGCGCCCTCGAGCTGGCCCTGTTCGTTCTGCTGGCAGAGGCCGTAGTGATCCTTTTCTTGCATCCACCACTGGGTCGGCTGAGGCTGGTAGGGAAACGACAGTGGGTGACTCGTGGCCAGGAACCCCGTTTCGTTCATCTGCTGCTGGGAGAGACAGTGGATGCAAGAACTCATGCCAGACTCGCCGGGGTGGAATGCACAATGGCTTCCTGACACTGGCGGTGTCGGTGAGAGCGGCTTGTCGAGAGACAGTTGGGGTACCGTCAAGCTTGGGTACGGAAGCGAGGGAGACTGTGCCTGGCTCGCATCCTCTAAAGCCAGGTGACTCCAAACCGCGATGGCCTGGCTGAGTCGGGCGTTCAGGTCGTCGAGAATGCCTTGAGCGTTCCGCAGCCGCTCGATCTCTTCTTGCATATCGACAGCGAAGAGTCTTTCGACCTCTAGGAACTGGTTAGCGTCGTAGATGAGCTGGGCAGTGGCTCTCTGCTCCTTGACTACCTCCTGCTGTCGGGCGACAGCCTGACATAAGTGCCTCATGAATTCGAAAAAAGCTGCGGTCATCTTGGTAGCCTGTGCTTTTCCATCTTTGAGTCTGCGTTTGATCTCAAACCGCTTTGGTCGCCATGTTTTCGCCGCAGTGGAGGAAGACCTTCTGAACAAGGACCTCAGCCGTGACACAAAGGAATGTATGCAGCGCGAACCACCCGCTCTGTTACTGGTACCTTGAAGACAGCTGTCTTTCGGCAAAGCTCGAACTGGAGCCAGGCGGTTACGGTGATTCGTCCTGAGATGATGTGTGCGGAAGAAAGTTCCGTATGGTTTAGAAGCCCCGAGACCTAGGAGAGGAGACGGAGGCAAGCGGGTGTATTAATGCGGCCCTGTCAACAACGTCACTTGGCAGATCTGTGCACAAAGCATCTGATTGTTCTGGTCTGGTTGTAAAAAATTCCATGCCTTGTTCAAAGAACTCATCTGGAACAATGCCTTTGTGTCATCGCTTGCTCACGTTCAGTGCCCAGGGCCACCCGTCCCGAATGTGAACTCTCAGATTTGGAGCAGCTCCGGTTACTGAACATGGCCAATGTTCCAGTCCAGCCCATGGTATAGTTATGGACATGCCGGTCAGGCTCCCTGGGCCTCAGCTTGCTCCCTGGTGCTTTGTCGGGTTCTCCCCGAACCCTGGGTATGTTTTCTTGATTTGTTCCGCCAAACGCGAGCCTCAAATGAATATGGAAAGGAAAGCAGGCCTTGTTCCGTGGCCGCAGCTTCCAGAAGCAGGCTCCAGTTCCGAGCAGGCTCGAGCAGGGCCAGGAGAGTGGCACGCGCTCCAGGTCAACTCCAACTCTCACCCAACCTCGAATGTTCCTCGAATGCTGTGTGTGGGTTCTACCTCGGCCTAGACGGTTGTCGGCAAGAAGGGCCGAGCCCATCTTATTTGTTCTCTTGGCTTTCTTGCCGGACGAGACAGAGGGCCTGGTCGCCCGTGACTACCTAACTGTGACGGTGTCGTCGAGGGTCAAGCCACAAACAAGTGGTGCAGTCACCTGCCGCTGCTTGATTGGGCTTGGCAGCAGGAACCTGGGGAACTGGGGCTCGGCGGCAGCTGATGGCGGTGATTGGCCCCTCGGCATTGAAGCTTTTCGCGTGGCAGGACCCGGGATTTTCTGTTTCGGCCGGCAACTGAAGGGTCAACTTTAATATCGATCGGGCAGCAAAAATGCAAAACTGCCCCGCGGGTTGAGCTTGTGCTGGATGAAAGATGCAGGTCATTTTATGCTGGGCCGGGGCTGGGCCACCACGCGCCTTTGAAGTTTGCTCCCCGTGTCTCTGTGGCATGTGAAGGCGCCCAGCCATCTCTCTGGAGCCGTGCCACAGGCGCCGTCCACTCAGGTCGGGCAAGCCAACTGGCAGCCTGGAAGTCGGGGAAGGGAGCTTGGCTAAGAGCCAAGTTTGTGGCACATGTCCTTCCTTCTGCTCGGGGCAAAAATAGATGCCGAGCATAGTCGGGCTGGCGCGGGGTGGGCGAAGGATGGGGAACTCGGGGGCCGCTTGGAATGCCATGCCACCGACGACAGACCAAGAGGCGTTTGTTCACATGACGCCGACCCTCCCCGCTAAGGGAAGTCCCGCGATCGAGGATTGTCAAAATATCAGACGACCCCGTCCGATCGCCACCGCCTTTCCCTCAAATTGCCTGTTCAACCCCTATGCACAAGAGCCCGGCTTCTCCAATGCCCTCTCCCGCAAGACAACGCACTTGACAGCATCCTTGACAGCGGCCTGTCCCGCCTCGCTCAAACCCGGCAAGCGACATCGGACCGGATATGCCTGCCGCAGGACGTTGCCCACACCAACTCTTGCTGGCGATTTGCAAAAAGACAACCCACGTCGACATTCTGCATCATCCAAGCAAAAACCCCGCCCTTGCGCCAAAACAGGGTTTTGGCCCTTGACTCTGTTTTGCGACTCACTCCTGGCTCATTCTTTTATTCCCGCACTCCAAGTTCCTTTCTTCTTTGTCCAGCGGGCATTCATCCGTTCATTATCATAAACAACCGCGGCCAAGTGGGCTGACAGGTGCATCGGTGGTTGGCCTGGACCACCAGGGTCCCCTCTTTGACATCCCACGTGGTGGGGTAAGTCTGCAGCGTGGAAACCGCCTCGTCTCGTCTCAACACACCGCTTGGCTTCTCCGCAGTGCCCCTGATGAAATGGACCGAATTCATGCTGACCGCCTGTTTAGCTGCCCCAACAAACCCGGGGCAGCGATCTGGTGGAGATTTCCACACAGGACGAGATCTCCTTCTCCTGATCGATAGTTTGTGGAGCCAAACGAGACGAGACGAGACGAGGAGAGGCCTCCCTGGGTGTTGCGTTTTGTCCTCGCCCTCCGTCGCACCACATTCTTGGACTCCCGGCTCCTCTCCCGCGGGTGGGATCCTGGTCTTGATTCCCCAACCCACCCCAACGAGTTTAATCTGCGGCTTGCTGTACGTCGTCCTTTATTCCCGCGCGCCCGCACCTCCAAGGACTGCTGCACGTTGCTGGACCTTTTGTGCGGCCTGCCAATGGTAGGCTGCCCTCTCGATCGCTAGACCCCCCATTGGCGCACTCTATTTGCTCGGCCTGCAGCACCCACCGCTTTCTGGCGTCTTGAAGATCGTGGCGGCCCTCCAACGATACCCACCTGGAGCCCCGGTTGTTTCCATCCGATCGAGCGAGTGGCTGACCGCAACTTTGGCATTGGACGGCGAGACCCTCACTGCGGCAACGGCAGATCTGAAGTTGTGCCTCTTCTGCAACTTCCCGCCCCGCAGTGGACCCCTCATCCGCAGGTCCAAGGAATTCAAGAGTCTCGCTTCTCCCGCTCCCACCCTTCTGGGCCCTTCCTTCGTTCCCCGGTTGCCGGTTTGCGCTTCGAACTTGATGCCGAGTCGTCCCCGGAGGTGATGCCCGTCCGTATTCGAACTCCGTCGAAGAAGAACAGTGGGTGCCATGCCCCACTTGAGCCACCTCGCAGCGCTGGACCGGCCCGACTCGCGGGTCAGTCTGGCACTGTCCGATACGACGTACCATAGCTTTCAAGACATCGATTTGCACGAACCTGGCCTCCGCCCCCGACCCGTCCAGGTGCCCGCTATTTCCCCATCGCCAGCACCCCAGGAGCACAAGAAGCGCATGCCCCGAGAGATGCGCCGACAGGATTCGGGCTATGAGTCGATTGCCGGCCGTGACTCGCTGTCTTCGCGCCACAGGACCTCGTCTTCGACCTCCCTTTCCTCCTCCACACGCCAGCGGCGCACCAGGCCGTCCGCCCAGCGATCCTCAAGGTCCGGGCCCGTGTCACATCGCCCTCGGAACGGCCGCCACTCCGTCTCGCCCCCAGGAAGCGCTCCGTCCTCTCCGCTCCAAGCTCATCCGCCGGTGACTTACTTCCACTTCCCCCATTTCACCTCCTCCAACCCGGCGCTGGCCGAGCCCGAGCCCGCCATCGGCCTCCAGAACCTCGACGCTGTCTCACCCCACCCCGACTATCCCTCCCGCTCCGAATCCCCCGCATACGTGCTGCCCCCGCAGACGACACACTACTGGACCAGCGACCGGACACGGCGGCTCGAGTACGCGGCCATCGATGCAGCCAGCAAGGGTGTGCGCGGGTGGGTGATGCGCCACGTGGTGCCCGACTGCTTCGTCCCACAGAGCAAGCGGCGGATCGGTTTTGAGGACGATCGAGGCAGCGTCGTCCGCTACCGGCTGGAGCTCGACACGGACGATGGCGTGGAGAAGGCCGAGGGAGGGAGGTCTGGTTGGAGGGCGTGGTTGCGCCGCCGCTGAGGGCGTCGCGTAACCACCATCTATCTCGTCACACATTTCGGGTGGGGGTTCAGTTCCTTTTTTGCTTTTGGTTTTCCGCATCTTGCACCGGCGGCGCAATGATTTTCGGCATCACTGGCGGCATCTGAAAAACAAGATCGGCATCATCATCATCATCACGACATCATCGGGTCAGGCGTTCTATACCCCTGCATTGCAGCTTTTTGCTTGTCGCCCACGGCACAGACTGGAATCTGGTGACGGGATATTTTTGCATTTCTGGCGGTTTATGCATTTTTAATGAGATGGTCACACTAATGGCCATGGGAGCGAGATTTATTTGGGTAGCATCAAGGCCTGGGCCAAGACTGGGAAAGATGGGTGAACATGAAGGCTGCGGTGAAAGATCCCTGGCACAGACAACAACACATGTGTGGCAAGAACATGACAGAACAGAGAGAAAGACTCCAAGATTGGGTAACCACCTTACATAAAGTTAATACAATATTCCCTTTGTCATCTTAATACTCCTGGCTGCCCTCTTTCCTCAGGTTCGTGCTCTGAATCCTAGGATGTTTGGTTCACACATGCCATGGACCACTGACAGAAACCCTCCCTGTCTTGACATTCGCTATCCTCTGCCATCTGCTGACTCTTGTATCCAAATTATGGACTGCTTCTGACATCCAGCACTCGGCTGTATGTTAAATGCTTCCAGTGGGGAAGATAAGTGCATCGCAGCCAGGAGATTCGTTGAAGAACTTGTACAGGTTTCCATTCTCAAGTCAACGCCAGTTTTAAGCAAGAGAGGACTCCGTTTGTTACGAGTCTAAAGCGTCCAATGAGTTACTTGACATCTGTTCATGATGCTCAGGCGTTGCAGACTCTTTCCATCCTAAAAACACTTTCCATTTGATGCAAGCGAGGGAATCTGGAAGCATTTCCCGCTTTAAGATCGTAGGACTCAATGGACTGCACAAATCCCGGGCTGCAATGGCGAGAGCCAATCTTTCATGACGCGGCGAGGTGGAGAGTCTGGTGACTGGGTCTTAAGGAAGAGGAAGGAAAGACCAAGGCACTGGGCAAGAAACCGCCGCAGCCAGGACTCTGACGCGGTTCAGCAACGCGCTCCTTCCTCACCATGGCAACTGCCTTGCTCTTTTCGTTCCTCCCTTCGTGCCAGTCTGTTGCCTTTTCAGGACCGATTCCTTGACACAGAGTTCGGTGCCTCCATTTCCCTTTCTACCTGTCACCTCTTTCTGTCACCCGACCTCTTCCTGCACCTCTTCCTGTGAACCACTTCAACCACTTTTTCCTTCAAGGCCGACTCAGTCCCTCTCTTTCTTCCACAACTCGCATCACCAAGCCGATTTTTGTAATCAATACAACTATCACAAATGGCGCCTCTGGAATGCGAAATGCCCGTTGGGCAGCTGCCCGCCGATTCCGCCGACACCCCGACCGTCAAGTCGAAACTGAAGTCGGCCGAGCTCGCCGCCATCAACACTGCGGTCGCCACCGGTGCTGGCTCCATCGATAGCGAAATTACATCCTCGGCCGACACGGTAGTTGTTTCCTCTGACGACATCGTCGGCAGCAAGCTGGCCTCCGACGGTCACCACCATGGCGATGCTGCTGCCGGCACGGGCGGAACCGATGCGAAGCTTGACGACGCTGCCGATGTCGTCGGTGTCGATGTCCAGCCCGCCAAGGTCTCGCAGCCGATCTCCCGGACGATTTCTTACCATCAGAACGCCGACTTGTGCCTTCGGATCCGCGACAAGGCGGGCAATACCCACAACCTCAAGGTTTGCGCGGCTCTCCTCGCTGGTGCCCTGCCCACTTTGGGCGACTTGAGCGCCTGCGTCGACGTCGCCAGCAGTGGCGAGCGAGTTCTCGACCTGGACGGTTTCCAGAACAACCACCAGGGCTTGGACATCATCTTGTCGATCATTCACTACAAGTTCCACGAAATTCCCGCTCGTCCTGAGATCGACCAGCTCTACAGCATTGCCCAGATTGTGGAGAAGTATGACTGCGCTCATCTTGTGCTTCCCTACATGGAGAAGTGGTAAGAGCTTGTTTTTTGACGTCTGAGTTCCCACAGCAGTGCAGAGAAACTGACAGTGTCCAGGGCGGCCGGTGTTAATTGGCACATTACCATGGAGAAAGAAATTGATGATGACAAGACACTTCTCCTCGCTTGGGTGTTCGGCGAGAGCCACTTCGTCCGCATGCTCTCCAGGGTTGCCCACAAGGCAACTCTCGATGACGAGGGTGTTCTTCTGGACACTCGCGGTCAGCCTTGGAAGGATCACGGCCTTCCTCCTGCCATTCTTGGTATAAAACCGCCGGCTTCCTTTCAGTGTCGACGCCTCTGACAGTTTCCTTCGCAGAGCTGATCGCAAAGACCCGTTTTGACTGCTTGGCCAAGGTTGTCCAGGCGGTCAACGGCCCCCTCCAGGAGCTCATGGGCAGCAGCAAAAACACGTCCAAGTTTTGCCGCACAAAGGACACCAACGGGGACTTGAAGCAAGCTTGCGAGTACCAGCAGCTTGGTTCCCTGGTGAGCGGCTTATCGGCGGCTGATTTGCTGCCTTTCCCAACCGCCGCTGAGTACCGCGGCAGCGTGGTGGCTCTCGCTGCCAAGGTGTGGGCGATCAAGATCAATCGCTTCAAGCTGCCCGGGACCCCCCCGCATCTCGACGCTCACAACACTTGCGGCATCAATCACAAGGAGGCCGTGGAGAGCGCCATGAAGGAGGATGTTCGGCTGATAAGCGCCATCATTGAGGAACTGAACGTTCGCGGACTCAAGTCCGGAGCCTTCGTCCCAAACTTCTTCAAGGATTGCGAGAATGAGGCCAAGACCCCATTGGCGATCCACAGGGACCTGCGCCTGAACGGTGTGTATTACAAGCAGGAAACGGTTGACTCTTGAGTCTGATGCAAGGCACATGGGAGCGTGGTGGCATGATCAGGGTGAATTCAGTGTGGGAAGCTTGGAGGGCTGAGAGGATTACGATACTTGTGGAAGTGGATGGATTGTTTTTAGGGTCGGCGGTAGCGATCTCGGAGCCAGCTGAGTGTGTGAAAGTTCAGCAGATAACTTCGAATATGTCGTGCCGTCTCAGAGAGCTGTTTTCGGGTAGTGACAACGGCGGCGTACAGGAGATGGTGACCTATCAAGTCATGTGTGTCGCCGGGAGCACTCCGTCATCGCCGAACTCTTGCCGTCCGCGTGACTGCAGTTCCAGAGGCTTTGCTGGCAGTTTTGTTCCAAGGCAGTCCTGCTGTGGCACGCTGGGAGGGATCTTATTCCCCGCCGCGTCTGACAAGAAGCACTAGGGGAGGGCTCTGAGAGGCTCGAGACGGCAGGCTGCAGCGTGCGACACGCCAATTCACCCAGCATGCCGCCAACCGCAACAGGTTGGTTGCTGGCCCACAGGACTCGAGAAAACCCGATGTGTGTGGCGGGCGGCGTACCTACGTGCCCCCATTGCCGCTGGCCACGGTGGCATCCACCCCCACCATCACTCGAGGACTCAACAGGAGGTGACGGCGCGCTCTCGGTTCCAGTTGCCACCCGCCGCGTCTCTCCACGCCCGGCTTTATAAGTCACATCTCCTTCCAGGATCACGAATCTCGATCCGGGTCCGGGTTGGCCCTGCGGCGTCTTTGTTTCACCCACAGTAACCTGGTGTGCCAACTCGTGGCTATTTGCAGTTTCAGGTTGACATTTCATTCAGCTCTCAGCCATCATCGCATGACCCAGTCAGCACAGAGCGGATCTCACTAACCGCATCTTTGACAGACTTATTAACCCCAACAAGTACTTCCCACGCAATCCAACCAGTCGCCAGCCAGCCCCGAGAGGAACATGGCCCATCGACCCCCGATTCCCGGGCCACCCATCGCCGTCTCGGCAACTTCTCTCCCGCAGCCGCCGTTGCCGCCACCCCCCCCCGCATCGTCATCCCCGACAACAACCGCACCCGAGTCACGCACCCTCTTGACCTTTCCCACCGAAGGCCTTCCATCGCCACGCCTCCTCCCCCAGACCACCCTGCGCGCCTTTCCTGTCCGCTACTCGTCCGGCTCGCCACCCGCCCAAACACAAACCAACAGGTGGCTGTGCTGCCGCTGCGCGGAGGAGGGGTACCGGGACCCGGTCGGGATGGTCCACTACCCTGCGCCCTTCTCCGCCGCGTCCTCGCTCAACTCCTCCCCGCCGCCGCCGTCGTCCTCACCATCCTTCTTCTCTCACCCGCCGTCAACCGCAGCATCAACACCCTCCTCAGCCTCCCACCCCCCGTCCTCCCCCCCCCCCCTCCCCCCCCCCCCCCCCCCCCCCCCC
>MU855337.1:36482-55739 GCA_033296695.1 Staphylotrichum tortipilum | reverse complement strand
AGAGGGGAGGGGTGTGGGTTTGCGTGGAGGGCGGCGGTGCAGGGGGGGAGGGGGCAGATTGGGGGGAGGGGGATGGGGAGGGAGGGCGCTTTGGGTCCTGGGCCTGGGCCTGGGCAGGGGGGTGGTGGGATGGGGATGGCGCCAGGGGCGGGGGTGTTGGTGGCGGAGAGTGTGGTCATGAATAGGTATGGTGAGAGGCTTGGGACTGGTAGGTTCATGTTTGCACTCTCACCCCCCGGTATCCTGTTTCTGGGACTCTGGGGTGAATCTTCCTTACCCATCCGCCATCTTATCTACCATGGACTGGGAAAACCGAGTTTGCTGACGGTGCTCTTTGGTAACTAGCGGATCAGAGGATTGCTGTCGCCGACGGACCGTGGGAGTGGCAGCGCAGAGCACTGGGCGATGCCAGGTGCGCGGTTGTGGCAGGGCTGAGGGGGACGATGAAGCGGACCGGGGAGGGAGGCCCCTTCGAGAACAGTGTCCGCGACAGCCGCAGGATGTGTGATCTGAGGAGGCTGTGGAGGGACGGCGAGCCAGTGCCGCACTATCCCTATCGCAGGCCGCCGCCGGTGGACGAGAACGATGTTGGGGAGAGCAACGAATACGAGGGTTCGTATTTGGCAGCGGTGCCGATGGAGGCGCTGGATAAGGGGAAGGGCGTCGATCATCAGCACTACGCGATGGGCCCGAGTCGCAACCCACGGTTCTGTCCGACGCCGGGCTCCGTGGCTACTAGTCCGGTTGGCGGCCCGAACCCTCCTGCACCGTCGGGTTTCTTCCAGGGGTGGAATCACTTGCAGATGTAGGACGAAAGGGGGTGTGGCTTGAGGTCATCATCAGTCCCTCTGGGGTCAGCAGGAGGGCGTTGAGACCACCACCACCAAAGCTTGAATAAATTCTTGTATTCCTCATCCCACCCCCATAGACCATCCCCCCTTACAGCATCAACACCCTCGCCCCTTCCGCCCACCTCGCCCCCTCCTCCTCCCCCACAACCGGCACGCAGTGGCACAAATCCACCGCGAACCTCAACCCCGACACCTCAACCACATTCGCCCCCAAATCCTCCACCAGCAACCCCGTCTCACCGCCATCACCACCACCAACTTCCCTCGCGTGCGCCCCCCAACGTCCCAGCGTGGGACTAACCTGCATCTCGGCCTCGGGCGCCGCCAGCACCAGCGCGGCCGCGAGCTTGTCCCCGTTCCATGGCCAGCAGCACGGGCGTTAGCTTGTCCCGTTCCTCTCGCGAGCAGCGGATCTCGTCTGCACTGATGAGGGGTGAGTCAGAAGACGTGGAGTCGGGGTGAGGCAGTGGCCGGAGGTACTCGCACGGCCTGGCGATCCCGGTGAGGATGAAAGGGGCGCGGGGGAAGGTCATGGGGTGGGAGAGGCGGGGGTGGGAGAGGCAGGGGTGGGAGAGGAAGCAGGTGTGGGTTTGGGGGGCGGGGAGGTGGTGGGTTGGGATGGGGGGTGGTTGTGAGCTTGGTTCTTGGTGCTGGTGGCTGTTGTTACGTCCTCTTCCCGCTGGCTTGGTGAGCTCGCGGTGTTCGGGGCCAAAATCTCCTGGATCTTGGCCTCCACCGCCTTCTCCAGCCGCATGGCAAAGTAAGAGGCATCGATGCCCTCCAGCTGCTCGTAGGCCCGGGGGGAGAGACCGTGTCCCCCCTGGTTGCCGTTGAGGAACTGGGCCCAGTCGTATGCGGCGAGGGTGTAGTCCCCGCGCGGCTCTGCGTCTGGGTTTGCTTCGGCAGCGGGTGTTTGTGTTTCGAAGCCGGGCTTGGAGTGCACGACGGTGATGGGATTGGGAGGCTGTGCCTTCTTTCTGCGCCGCGGGGGCCGTTTCGTTGGGGATGGCGGTTCGCGGCTTTCTGCTTAGCGGCACGGGTGGGCTGGATGCGGGTCGGTGTTTGGGCTCGAGACGACGTCGTTTGTGCCTGAGCTATATTTGGGGCGATCTCTGTTGCTCGTGGCATCGGGTCGTTCCTTTGTGGCTCGATGCTAGGCTCGGCACCCGCGACGGTGGGCGCGAGTCTCGTTTGCGCATTTTCCTGAGGATACGCGGGTTATAATGCTGCCTCGCCATGGCCATGAGGGCATGATGTATGAAGGGGGCCTCTCTAACCAGCTTGATCCGGAGCAGTCGGTCAATCTCGGACTTGTACCATGCCCGTGCTCGTTCATGGAAGTCGTCTCTGATGTACACCTCCCCCCTTTTCAGGGCGGCGGCGTCGAGCCGCAAGGCACCCTCCATAAGATAGTACACGCCCGGCAGCTTCCGGGTGCCATGCTCGTCTACCCAGCTAAAGGCACGGATCTTGTGCATCTCATGCACCTTGGGGGCGGGATCCCCTATGTGCACTTGAACTCGGTTGTTGTTTCTGGTGGTGAACGGTTCGAAGTCGACTCGATGATCGGAGCTTGCCACAACAGGCTTCTTCGGCTCCCAACATCTGAATGCCAGGACGTAGGCTGATCCTGGGCCTCGGATATCATTGTCCTCTTCCTTTGTCCGAGTCGTCGACCAGCCCGGGCGACCGGCTTTCGTCGAGTCCCTTTGTCAAGCCAGATCAGGGCGGCGCCAACAACCATGGCAGTGCTCTGACAAAGCCCGCACACGAGACGGCGCCTTTGATAGACTTTGTGAAGGTCTGCATGATCTACAGGGCCCGATGCCGCTGTAGTTGGTTATCTGTTCAATTCTTTGAGGAGCATCGGACGCTCAATGCCAGCGATCCTGCCCTGCCGACTGAGCTTCGTGGGATTATCAACGCCAATTTCACCAGCAAGACAGGACAAAGGCTTTGTGTCTCGGAAAGAAGGTATTTGTTGATCGACTCCAGGTCATTGCCCTTTGTCTAACGCCTCCAGACGACGTTGCTCGTGTCATTCGCAAAACCGTCAACCGCCGCCGAGGAATACGAGTCAGATCACAAAGTGTCAAGGATGAGCACTACCTGGTATAATGCCTCGAGCTGCGCTTCTAGCTCGTGTGCCCTTGTTTGTCCCCCTAGTAGATGCAGCGACGGGGATTGGAGCTGGGGGCGGGGGATGCCGGTATCCGAGATGGTGCTGTTAAACCCGCGTCTGCATTCGTTCGTTGTCAGTGCGAGTGCAGCAGGACGGGACCCAGTGAGGAATGGAATTCAGGGATGGCAAGGTGCGCAAGGGAACACATGTCAGCCAATTTTTTCTTGTCGCAATCCGGGCAGGAAACGCAGAGCCAAGGCGGGCCCAGCGATTTTGCGCCCGCGTGATAGGCTGCCCGGGCGCAAGCGACGGGGAGAACTTTGATTGTTGCGCGCTTCGTCTTGGAACTTTTCTTGGGTTTGCTGATGGAGTGTTGTTGGGGGGAGGGGAAGGATTCTCCGGTCCCCGGTCCACGGTCCACTGATCCGCCAGCATCCCCAACTCCAAAGCAACTATCGCCCTTGGGGGACATTGGTGCGTCGTCCTGCCCATGGTGTGTACAGCTCCAACGTACGTCCCCACAAAATGTCGCACTGTGGCCCTGACACAGCACACCCCTTGCTTGCTTGACGGCGGGTGGTGCCATGGCAAGCAGACCAACAATAAGGACCAACAGCTCAGCTTGATTCGGCTTCCGCCGACGGGGCAAAGTGCTGCGGGATTTGACAGACGACAACCCTGCCGCCCATCATGCCCATCACGCTTTTGCTAGTTATTTTAGATTGTGGCTATCTTGGTTATCTCTGGCGATCGCCGCTTTTGGCGTGCAGTTAGTTCCCACGTCTCGACTCCACACACACACCCTCTAGTCCCTCCCCCGATCCGGATATAATCATTCTGGGGATGGGTGCGTGCGTGTACAGAGCACGCCACCCCCCTCCTGTGCGACCGTTACAGATTGTAGCGCTCGTGGCCCTCTATCTCGAGCGCGAAACCAGCCGCAGCGCTGCGGAGTGGCCCGCGGGTCCGACGTCCGAGGTCGACTAACGGCCGAAGTCCAGGCGGAAAGGGGGTCACTGGACCTGTGGCGCGTGTGGGCATCGTGGGGGGTTGGGATTGGATTAGGTCGAGGCAGCCTACCGGAGATGTGCTGCAAGTTTCGCCGCTTGCAACCCGTCGATTGGTGATGAGGTGGCAAGTCATTACGTATACGGGGGCGGGCCACACTCTAGTGCTAGCTTCCTTGGACGCGGTCTAGGCTCACGACGAATCGCAAGCACGATGCAAGCAGGCGGGAGGTGGTTCGGATCTCGGGTTTCGATAATATCATGAGGGCTGGGCATGGTGTTGTGTTTGGGAGCGAAACAGATGAGCGACGCTCGGCGTTTCCAAGCCTGTTTTGCTCTCTCAACGTCTCCTGGTATGCTCCCTTGCTCGTTTGTCTCCCTTCTCCAAACTGGAATTCAATCATGGATTCATTCCATTTGCTTCAACAAGTCTCGTCATAACGAGTGAAGGTAAAGAAGGTGGCGCTATCAGGAACAAAGGTAGATCCCGATGTCTGCGCACAATACGATTGCAAAATGAGTCAGCTGCGAGCAGGGCGGAGGGATTACCTATGGGGATAGGAAAACTGATTCCAAACGAGGGGGCGGCGCTGATTACGATCAGCCGGGTCTGTTTCGGAACTCGCCGTGGCAGCACATCCACACACTGCTTACCTCGCCCACTTCAAGTTGCTTCCCTCCACACTACCGAGTCCCAAGTGCCCCTGAGTGTGCCCCTGAGTCTACGCGGGCTGTAGTGCTCACTCATACAGGAATAGGAGCTGCCCAGCGCAGCGCTACGCCACTCGGTTTACCAAGGAGGGGCCGGGGGGGAACGGACGCACTAATTACGAACTTACCAGAGCGGTCGGGCCAATGTCGACAGCGCGCTCGGATAGCGAGCGCCGAGCATGTGTAATTCGGGCGGCATCATGACAAAACGGCGCATCCCGAGTCCGCGTCGGTGTCCGCGCAGCAGCATCCAGTGTAGTTCTCGAGATCCGGGCGAGAACGACTCGGGATGGGATGATGCTCTGTTCGTGCTCGGTGCTGTCAGTGCAAGTCGGCGTGCTGTCAGTGCAAGTCGGCGTGCTGTCAGTGCAGGGAGCTTTTATGTTGTTTTAATTTTTTTTTTTTCGATTTTATGAAGGTTACGTACGACTCTGGGCCGGGTCCAGTTCCCAGACGGAGCCAGCGCCCGAAGGATTGCGATTATCCGAGGGTGGGAGAGACTAACGCTGATGGTGGATTCCCGCGGTCTCGGCAGCCCATGGATCGGATTTCGACCCCGATCCTCTCTCTTCCATCCCAATCATCCATCCCTTTCCATCCATCCGTCCCCCCTTCGTCGCCCTCCTTCGTTGCCCGCGTGCAAAAGTGCCTCGTGTTCCATCACCGCCCGTGGAGCCCGCAATGCATGGGACACATCACACGGCCGGGATTTCATGCCGAGGCCCTCCTCCCAACATGCGGACATGCAAACAAGGTGATGTGACCGCCGCGGCGACAGGGAACCTTGGAAACCAAAACAGCCGCTGCCGCCGCTCCGCTCCCGCCACGTGCAGCACCAACTGCATTGTTTTCCCCCTTGCCTTCCCTTGCCTTCCCTTGCCTTGAATTGCTTGCCGATTGTGCACAGCACAGGGGGGCATCGTATGTAGATTGCCCGTATGATTTCTGTCATGTGGCCCTGCGCACTATTTGCTTTTTCCCGTTGCACCAATGCTAGGGGGGCCCAGTCTCCCTACAGCGGCGTTGCTAACACCACCTTAGTGCCAATCTTATACCGCCGCCATGATCCCTGTCGGGCGTCTCGTTTCCCTGGGTCCCGGGCCCCAGCGCGCCCTCGTTAGTCTGCGCCAGCACTTCAGAATCGAGCCTAGCCGAGTCCCCCGCGCCTCAGGCTGGAACGAGCCCCCTGTCCTGTACAGTGTGGCTCTACACAGGATTCCATACAACGCAGCACCGCACCAAGCACCACGCGCGTGTGCTCGCCCACTGCTGACTACCGTCCGCTGCGCCTAGCGGGCTGGGCTGGGGGTAATATGGGGGGGAAGGGAGGGGGCGTAGAGAAAAGGAGGGACCTGGGACTAACTCGCGTTCCGGGTCCCTACTGGCGCCATGGTTGCCCCGAAAATTCTAATAATAAGCCAGCGTAACACTTTGACCACCTTTCTCTTCCTTGTGTTGCGCTGCTCTATGTCCATCCATCCATCCACCTTCCAAGCGCCATCCATCCCTCGCCCATCGGACCACGACGTCGAGACCTGATTTCAATCTGCGCGCATAGACCACAAGGTAAGCGATACATGCGCTTGATGATTCTGCACGTTGCAGCACTCTGCTCTGCCTGGTTGTACTCGGCTGAGCGCTTTGCTGGACTGGACACGCGCACTTCATTCATTTCACCGCTTTCCCATTCGGTCGGGTCGGTTCCCACGCAAGTTGCGTGCAGCTGTGCATCCGTCCCGCTCCGCTGCTGTGAGCTGTTGGATCACGGTCCATTTTCCTCATCGCGCCAAAAAAAAAAAAAACAACAAGCGCCAACCAACCTCACTCCTTCCCGGCACACCGCACCTTCTTTCCTTTGTTCTAGGCTGCCGACCTGTCTCACCATTGGCAAAGGCTGGAGTCTGCATCACCTTGTAGTTGGGTTTCCTACATTTTTCCCCCACCAAATTCATCTCTGGTGTGAATTTCTTTCCTTTTCCATCCTCTCACCACCATCTCCCCCACCCCACGCGGTGCATCGGACAAGGAGCACAGCGCCGCAGCGCCGCACCCGTCACATCACTCAGCCTGGCATTTCCGGCCCATCATCCGCCGGTACAGTACCCTGCCATCAGATCCGTTCCATTTCCATCGATCTCTGGCCGGAATCCGGCGCAGCCATCTCTCTCACCTCACACTGTCCTATCTCCGGCGTTGCCTCCTATTCCTCCTCTCTCCTTTGTCGGCTTCGCTGTTGCGCGTCTATTCCTCATTCATCCCTTGGCAGATTTCTAACATCACCGACCTATCTTCTAGTCTGACGGACCTCAACAAGGGCAAAAGGGAGAAAAGAGCGCGAGACTTCACTTCGCTCGCATCGCGCGCTCGTCCCTGGCAGCGTCCACGGATCGGCCGCATCTGCCTTGCTGGCTGGACCCAGCGCGCGGGCAGTCGACGGTGGCATCGGACTACTCAAGATGCCAGCGCCGTCGCAAGGCCTGGCGCCTGAGACGCGGCGAGCAGAGGCCAATCATGCCGAGCTCAAGCGCAAAATCGAGGCGCTGCGCTCCGAATACGATAACCAGACGCGACTTGCGGTGCTCGACTTGAGGCAAAAGTCGAAAGCTGCTTACGCCGAGTTTGATAGGCAGCACGCCGACATAGCCGCCCAGCTGGACAAGTCGCTACGGGGCTCGGTCGAGGCCGTCTTGAGGCAGAAGCTCGAGCTGGAGATTGACGCCCTCCAGCGAGCACATCGAGAGCAGGACGAAGCCCGCCTGCGAGCCTATAACGAACAGCGGCAGAAGTATGAACAGGCGATTTTCACCACCATCGATGCGCTGATCTTTGCTGGGGTAAGTCTAGGCCTTAGGCCCCATCTCTTCTCTCATATTCCCGTTACTAATTTCAATACTGGCAGTCTGCACCGAGTTCTGGCCATCTACCAGTGCTCCCTTCGCGGCTGGCAGACGATGGCCGAGCTGTCGCTGGCCAGGCCCCCGGAGCTGAAACCAACCCTGCGCCGCTTGCTGCAGCCGAGGTTCCATTGCAGCCCCCGCTCCCAACACCAACAAAGACCCCAAAGGAAACCGGAAAACAGCTGCCGGTCCCGTCACAACGCGCCGCTTCCGAAAATGCACTGGGCAGGCCGCCCCAGGGCTACGCAGCGCACCGCCAAGTCGCCCCAACAGCGCCTCTGCGGCAGCCAGGCAGTGGCAGTGGTGAGGAAGAGCCCGAGGGGCTGACATCTTCCACGCAATCCCCCTCCGACTCTGCTCAGTCGAGTGCCAGCCCAGTGACCCCTGCTCCCGGACCCGAGAGCCCTCCAGCCGAGCCAGCGAGCACAGTCCCGGCCCACGACCACCCGTCGCCCACCTCCGACGTCACTCAGAAACGAAAGGCAAACGGCGAATCAATCGACCAGTCTCCCGCATCGACTCCGAAACCCGCCAAGCGCGCGAAGCTCGAGCGGCCCATCCGCGCCAACAACGCAGCCACTCCCCACTCGCCGGCCCCGGAACTTCATCACCCGCCCGAGAGGACCGTGTCGTTCGAGGAGGTGTACGGTGCACCCGGCAAGCCCGCGCAATACAACCATGTCATCGTCCGATACCCGGTCGGGACTGGCGAGTTCTACATCCTCCGATGCGACGAGCACGGCGTCCATTTTGGGGAGCATCCGCTGCGGGGCGCAGCCAAGCATCTCGCGAGCGCGCAACACGGCTACATGTCCAAGGCGCATGCCACCGCCATCGAGACGCTGGGGCACAGGGTGGTTGGATGCACCCAGGCGATGATGGACCAGCACAACCAGGCCGCTCTCCGGGCTTTCAAAGGCGGCTACAAGGCCTTTAATGCTAACAACCTGAGCCAGGCGAAGCGCGCCGAGCTGGGCTTCCCCCCGCTCGATCCTCTGGCTTCTCAGAAGGCCGCAAGCCAGCGAAAGCTCATGGCCGGCGTCTCAGACCCGGTCCCCTGCAGGTTCTACGTCTGCAGCGGCGGCGAGTTGAAGTTTCCCGTGCTGATCCTGCCCTGGGGCGACCTGTCGCCTGCTGGTCTGGTCGGCACTCTTGCCGACATTGGCTTTTTCCGCGAGGTCACTGAGGACGGCAAGTCATTGGGCGTACCCAAGTTGCCCAAGTGCTATGTCTACGACGAGGGCCGGAGTGGCATCCTGGGCATCCGCGGGTGGGCCAAGGGATACGAGAGCGGCGGCCCGTTGGAGAAGAAGCGAGAGTTTCCCGTCTTGTGTGCTGAAAACCAGGACTAGTGAGTTTCATCGATCCGACCTCCTTCATCTTTGCTCTGAACTCCAACGCTAACTCGGGCAGTCGCATGTGGAACGTGGGATGGGTCATGGCGGCGCAGTTATCCCCCCTTGACTTTGACGATCCGTCCTCGCGGAGCGTGCCCTTCTTTCGGGAGGCCCGAGGCTATTGTTACAACCGCATCCTGCGACTCAAGAGCGGTGTGTCGCGGGCCGCACCTGCGCCTCAAGGCTACGGAACTTGTAAGTCGGGAGTTGAAGTTTGAGTGTCGCGTACCCTTCTCGACTGACGAATCGAGATACAGCCACGCCCCGGCAGGGCCGCACCCGCCATACCGAAACCGAAGATGTCGATATGAAAGACGCCGCGGATGGCGAGTCGGATCGGGATTCCATCAGCCAGGCGATCATGACGGACTCCGAACGCGGTGTCGGACGGCCCGACGCCGACAGCCGGCGCACCAGCTTTTCCACCAGGGACGATCTGCCAGGCAGCGCCATATCTACACCGGCATCCACAACAGCCGCTGCGCAGTTGATCGCAGCGCAGGCGCTACACTTGCAGGCGCCGGCACGGGGCGGTTTCACGGCAATTAATTCTCACGGGAGTGCCGATGGCGGCGCTTCTCGAAGCGCCCGCGAGAGTCTTGAGCCGCCGTCTAAGGCGGGCTCAGTTTCGAGCGCGGGAGGCAGAAACCACAGGCGGGTATTCAAGATTCACGCCCGCAGCAGCAACCGACCCGCCGCTCAGCTCCCCCGAACATCGCCTTCGATGGTGTTGCCCGAGAGGCCAGCGGAGGGCTCCATGTCGCCCAAGGGCGGTGAAATGCAGGCCCCAAGCGAGGTGGGGAGGCCGAGCCCGGCCAGCCTCCAGAATATCGTGCAGGGCTTCTCCACCCCCGCGGCAGGCTCTCCCCGGCCTGGCTCCCAGTCGCCCAAGCCGGCCACCGCTCGACGACCACTCCCCTCGGGGCCGATGCGGAGCGGCTCCCCTTCACGCTCAGCGCTGCTGTCGGCCGTTAGTGCAAAGCTCGTCCAGCCGCTTAGGGACAGCCGGGCCGGCTCTGCCCCAGTCCAGCCGTCCGAGCCGAAAGATCCAATGGATGCGGAGACCCGGCCCTTTGCCAGTGCCTCAGCCGTTCCCGGTCTGAGCAGACACGCCACACCACAGCCGTCAGCATCAGCGTCTACCCCGGACCCCGTCCAGAAGCGGACCTCTCCGGCGCCGGCAGCCCAGCTACCCCCTCTCCTGTCCACCCTCCCGCCGATCCTGCACCTCCGGACCACGCCGCTCGCGACGCCGACCGCCAGCGCCTCCAACACGCGCGCCAACTCGCCCACCCCCGCGCAGCAGCAGACCAAGTCGGCCACGCCGACCACGAGCGCCAGCTTCTTCAAGCCCGAGACGCCCAGCCTCACGCCCACCG
Source organism: Staphylotrichum tortipilum (assembly GCA_033296695.1). NCBI lineage: Eukaryota > Fungi > Ascomycota > Sordariomycetes > Sordariales > Chaetomiaceae > Staphylotrichum > Staphylotrichum tortipilum. The sequence goes on along the minus strand of MU855337.1, from coordinate 45,375 downwards.
TCGCGCAGCAGCCGGCCGCGTTCCTCCCCAGTATGGATGTGTTTGACCTTACGGGCGCCATGGAAGGAGACAAGGAAGTGTTCCGCTCCACCGCGCCGGGACAGTCCCTCCGGCTGATCGATGACCGGCAGAGCGGGGTGCTAACGACGCCGTCGGACGCGGCGGTGGCGCTGCGGATCGACCCGAAGAAGGTCAAGACGGCGGAGAGGGTGTCGCTGCAGGGCGGCGCGGTGTGCGTCGTCACGCTGGTGTATCAGGGCGAGGATGGTGGGGCGGATGGTGTGAAGCAGACGCTTGTGCTGGAGAAGGCGAGGTCGACGGCAAGCGGGATGCTGAATGGCCTGGTGCATGCCCGGCGGTTGTGCAGGAGACTGCAGGAGCTGAATCCGGAGACTGCGTGCCCGCCGCCCAAGACTGAGTGAGTACCTTACCCCCGGAGGAGAAAGAGAGAGAAGTGGCTGACGAGGTGTGGTTTCTAGCTTGAGCTCGGTCCTGTGGCGGTTCGACAATCAGGCGGCGGCTCCGTCCACGCCCGCTGCGATCGCCGTAGCTACCCCTGTGGCCGAGTAGTGGCCGAGAACATTCAGCACGACGTCTCATTTTCCTTTGTCTTGTTTTGCCTTTTTCATTTTTCCTCGTTTTTTCTTTCCACGCTCGGGTCTCTCTGTCTCCTCATGGAGACATCTTCATGGAGACACCAGGCGTGTGGAAAGACATTACTTATAATCACAGCACCCAGCCTTTTGGTGCTCTGGGATCGGACGCGGAACATGGGTTTTATAGGCGGGAATAACAGGGAGGAGGGACGCGATACCCGTTGCCTGAGGAACCCCCAAAGGGAGGGTTGGAGGCGGTGGAATTTCTCGATTTTTTAAGGGACCGTCACTTGGTAATACTGTGTAATGATTAAGGTCTTGTAAGTAAGTAATCGGAAGTATCCGTGCCATTGGCGATGGCCTGGGGGCAAAACGAAAAAGCCGGGTCTTCTTTTTCTTTGTCTTTTCCTTTTCAGGGAGGGGCCGATATCCAGAGATTAGATGGCAGGCAGACTGCGCGCAACTGAGGACTGGCAACCGGCCGGGATATTCCATTCAGGACTCACACGAGGACCATCCGCATGTTGCTGCTTTGCACAGAGCTTGTGTTGGAGACGTTGTGGACAAGGTGTTCGAGGGTGGAACCAACTGGATCTGGGCATTCTCGGCTGAGCATTCCCAGGCAGAGAGGCGAGGCGGCATGCAGCAGTTGGTTTGCATGTGATTGCTCCCGCCGGGCTGATGGCTGATGGCGGGGTAGCACTAGAACCCATGACGAACCCGGGCTGCCCTCCCTGTCCGAGGCGGGCCGCTCTTGAGCAAGCAGCTTGGGGCCATGTGAGAGCGACAGGTGTTGGACTCGCTCCCTTTCTTTGACCTCACCCATTCCATCCATCCTTGCGCAACACACCTCTCCCACCCCTGCCTTGCCTTGCGCCTTATCTCGTGAATTTTCACGCTGAATATCCCGACCGTCGCAAGCCCGACGTACTTCAACCATATTGCTTATTTTATTATCGTCATTTCCTGTCATCTTGCTGTCCTGTTCGCTTCTCCACCAGCAGCGTCTCCTGCGCGCCTCGTGCGTCTGTGAGCCGCCGAACCAAGCCGACAACACCCGGCGCGCACTGCCTATGACGTGTGTGCACCGAGCAGCAGCTGTTGTTGCGGGCGGACTTGTGCGGCCAGGGAGATACTTTGATGGCTGCTTTTGTGAGTCCATGTTTCGTTGCAGTGTTTTGTTTTAGGGCATTGCTTGCTTGGGGTCGTCATGACATTTCTGCGTTGGCTTGTCGAATATCACGAGTACGACGAGGCTGTTGGGCTGGCTGTCAGGATCGAGCTCGGCTTTGAGGTGCTGCGACAGCGCCCTGGCGTGTTGTGGCTAGCGATCCCTGACCAACATTGCTTGCATGCCTGGGTGCACGCGCACATGCGCACACACGCGGCGCTGGCTGGCAGCCTTCAGCTCCCCCAAGCTCCAACAAGGCCCCCCAGCACCAGCCAGTTCCACTGCTTGTCCCAGCAACCCCCGAGCCAGCCGAGCGAGCACCTTGACGGCGACGATACCCACACCCATATCCGCGCAGATTCAACATTCTGCACCGGCCAGATCCAAGCATCGAGCCCTGCCATCATTTCGCCGCACATACCGGACAGGACAGGACACGCGTGCTGACGGGTACACTCCCTCTTCCAACCGATAGGAACCCTGGGTCGGGCACATGTCGACTCCTCGCATCCAGCGCGAACCCTCGGACTCGTCCTCGATCCAACACCTCCACCCCTCGACCCCCCTCCGCAACGATGGCGGCCCGGCCCCGACCTACGCCTCCTTCTCCCCCGCGACCCTGAGCTCGACCACCCCGAGCGCCACCTCGGCCGCCAAGCGGAGGAGCACCATCCTCGTACACCAAAAGTCCCCGCTGCTGCTCGCGACGCCACCCCAGGTCACGCGCGCCTTGGCCTACAGCCACCCGTTTCTGCTCCCGCTCAACAGGCTGGTCGGGCTGCTGACATGGACGACGGGCGACCCGTGGGAGAGCTTCCTGGTGCTGATGGCCTTCTGGACCACCGTGCTATACGGGGATGTCGTGGTGCGCGCCGCCGGCCCGCTGGTGCTCGTGCTGGTCCTGATCGGCGGCATGTACGGCCGCCGCTTCAGCCCGCTCAGCAGCAGCGGATGGAGTGAGCCGGGCCTTAGCGCAGGAGACGGGGCATCCCTCCCGGCCGAGGCGAAGGGTGCCAAGGCCCCGCGGAGGAGTAAGAACCTGTCGGTCGACGGGCTGTCGGATAGGAACGGCAAGGTGGGCAACGGGGGCGCAGGGACGGGGGCGGCAGCCGGCCACACGAGGAACCAGAAGTCCCTCTCCGAGGTCACCAACACACGCCACCAGAAGACGCTGGACGAGATCGTCGAGACGCTGCGCGAGTTCACGGCCCGCTGTAACATCCTGCTGGAGCCGCTGCTCGAGCTGACCGACTTCCTCAGCACCCAGCGCACCCCCACCCTCGCGACAACCCGCCCAGCCCTCACCACTCTCTTCGTCCGCATCCTGTTCTGCACCCCCTTCTGGTTCGCCCTCACCCTGCCCCCGCTCCGCATCATCACTACCCGCCGCGTCATCCTCATCCTCGGCACCATCCTCCTCTCGTGGCACGCCCGCGTCATCACCGTCACCCGCGCCATTCTCTGGCGCAGCGCCACCATCCGCCGGACCCTCAGCCTCGTCACCGGCCTGCAGTTCGAGGGCCTCCCCAAGGCCCCCTCCACCCTCACCCCGGCAGAGTCTGAAACCAGCAATGCCTCCTCCCTGAAGTCCAGGACGCCCTCGATCCCGGCCACCCTCGGCGTGCCGCGGGAGTCGGAGCTGACCAAGGCCCTGCGGCGCGCCCGCGGCGGTCGCAGCACCGGCGTGCGCTTCACCTTCATCATCTACGAGAACCAGCGCCGCTGGATCGGGCTCGGCTGGACCTCGAGTCTGTTCGGGTACGAGCGGCCCGCCTGGACCGACGAGCACAACAACGCCGTGCCGCCCCGCGCCGAGTTCGAGCTGCCCGACGTCGAGGACGGGAGCAACATGCACTGGCAGTGGGCCGAGGGGTCCAGGTGGAGGGTGGATGGTGTGCCGGATGATGCGGTGACGCCTGGCGGAGATAAGGGGGGCGAGTGGGCGTACGACGGGCCGGGGGGGAAGATGGGGTGGGTGTACTACGACAACAAGGTTCGTTCCCACATTTCCCGTGCTCCTGTTCTGCGTAGTACTGACCTTGTTACAGTGGCAAAACGGCCGGCGCGGCCTCGACGGCTGGGGCCGCTGGACACGCCGCAGGAAATGGTACCGCGACGCCGAACTCGTCGAAGCAGACGACGCCACCGAAGACGAACCCACCACCATCACCCCCCCAAGCAACACCGCCACACCCGCACCACACCCCAAACCCCCCGCCCCCAAACCCCCCGCCGGCCTAACCCCCCCCCCCGCCCTCCCCCCCCGCGACCCCCCCCCCCCCCCCCCCCCCCCCCCCCCCCCCCCCCCCCCCCCCCCATCCCCATCTCCCCACCCCCAGGCCTCTCCCGCGCCTCCCCCATCGACCACAACAACCGAACCCCGCGCGACGACGACCACGAGACAGCCTCCCTCCTCTCCTCGTCAAGCCGCTCGGCGCGCTTCATGCCGCCCACCCTGCGCCGGCGGCTGACGGACGCGTCGTCGTCGCAGCGCAGCTCGCATAGTAGGAAGGTGAGTGCGGCAGCTGCGAGTAACAGTGAGGACGATTTGGCGGTGTCGTTGGGGACGCAGACGAGGAGGGCCGTTCAGGAGGGGGGGACCGAGGTGGGGAGTTGGGGGGTAGGGGATGAGGTGAGGATGGGGTTGGAGTAGAGAGGGGAGGTTCTTGAGTGTGTGTGTTTGTGTTTGTGTGAGGGGGGGATGCCGGTGTAGGATTTGTGTTTGGGTTTTGGTTACGGTGTTTGGTCGGTTGGTTGGGTGGGTGGTGTTCTTTGCATGGGCTGGAAGCGCCGGGTCTTGTTCTTGGGCTGGGGTTGGGGATTGCTTTGGAAGGTTGGACACCTGCGCACATGGGAAGGATATTGTAGCCCTGTATTTTCATCAGCTCACTGCAACACCTCATGATCCCTGGTATCCTCTTGTTGTCTTAGTCTGTGTGTTTTAAACCTGGCTCATGAACAACGCTAAAACTGTGGCCCTGCTCCTCCCGTTGCCTCTCACAAGCTCACCACAACATCCCTCCATCACGACCTTCCATTTACCTACACAAGACCCTCCACCTCCTTGTACCTGCACAGCACGGCGTACAGCAGGTCTTGGCACATCTCCAGCGACGCCTTCCCGCGGTCGACCGCCTCACGGCCGAGAACGTGTCGTCGGCATCTAGGTAGGCCTGCATGCGCGCCGACTCGTTGGTGAGCTGCACCATCTGGGTGTAGAGGTTCGTGCAGGCGCAGCCGCGTGGAGCGGCGGAACCAGGCCACCATCGTGAAGGCCATTTTGGAGAAGTTGCGGAATTCGACCCGGAGGCGGTCGAGGAGGGTGGGGAAGCAGGGGGCGTTGACGTTGGTGGACATTCTGCTCTTCTGGTGGTTGGTTTGTTTGTGGGTCGTTGTTGGAACAAGGTGTGGGTTGAGAAGGGGAGGGGAAGTTGGGTTTGTTCAGGGGGTGGCTGCCCAGGGAAGTGGTTTATAAGTCATCGTCATGAACGCTTGGAGGCGACGTTTAAGTGGAACAGTTAGAAGAGTCATTGTTGATGATGGCGACTGTCAGTATCAACTTGAGATAGTTAGTGTTGTTTCTACAAGGGAAAAGTCAACTTGAGGGGATGCGGTTTGTTCCTTTTCCCATCGTCATATCTGAACTAAGGCCCTGGGTCGGCCTTGAATGGAGGAGTTCCAGTGCTTACAGATGTACATCATCACACACTGGGACCCTTTATAATACCAGGCCCCCTTTTCTTGCACTTGAACTTTCAGAAATCAGGCTTTTCAATAGTTATCTAATCAACTTCAGTAACGCCTCCTATCGCTCCCCGGAGCACGGGACGGCCGCCTCTGCCATGCCCCCTCCCCTCCCCCGCGCTCCCTCTCATCAACCCGACGTAACACCTCCATTGGGCAATAGCGGCAATCCACCAGTGCGTCGCGCCCCTATGATACAGACGCGCCCCGCCTCTCCATGTATTCGTGGGCGCGGGCCACGTCGGCAATAAGCACAGCCACATAGAGCAGGAGTTCCCTGTGCCGGAGCAACCTGTCGTCACGGACTAGCAGGTTGAAGAGCATGGCGTTTAGAGCGCGGAAGCCCTCCCGGAGGTTGGAGAGGCGTTCATGTCTGCCGAGTGGCCATTTTGTTGGTGTTTGGGTGTGTACACTCACCGTGAGTGGCAGATAGGCGTGCGAGGGGGCAAACGGGGGAAAGGAGGGGTTAGTTCCGATTCGAAAACAGGCAGGCAAGGATGAGACCTGGACTGAGTTTTTCCTTGTTTTGTTTCGGCTTATTATTTTCTTTCTTTCAGGGTCCCTGCGGACGCGTGATGGAGGAAAAGCTTGGTGGGGGATCATTCATGAACCCTGCGAAAAAAGGGGCAGCTTAGGGGACTGGAAACAGGGGTAATCAACAACCAAGAGCAGATGCAGTTTAGTTCCGATAACCGAGCCCAACCACACACCAGGGGCGGCTCCGATCAAACACCACGATCTGCAAGCTTCATGCTGCACCATCGGTAGCACGGGTGGAGGGCAGCACATTGCCCTTGTAAGCTAGACATGCATCAGCCCCCAATTCCTGGGCTCCAGCCCCTTCGTGTCAGATGCACGGCATCGGGTGTCCCGACCCCATGCTGTTGCTGCCGAGCACCGCCGGGCGTGGTGGCACTCTCCCTAACCCCCCGATGCCCTTCCGCTCCCTGCTTCCCACCACCATGACTCCTCGACAGACAACCGTGACCACCATCATACGACTTCGGCGAGCTGGTGATGCGTGATGCGCGGGCGCAATCCAGAGGACAGACCAACAACCCCACGAGATCGAACCACCGCGAATGCAGGAGGTTGACGGCTTACCGTCGCCTCCTGCCCACAGCGCGCTCGCCGTCCCCATGGACGCCCCCGAGGTCGTGTCTGGCCCGCAGCGGTCAATATCGTACATGCTCCGCCGCCAGCCAAAACTGCAGATACCAGCCCCAGTATACCCCTCGCCGGTGGGCAATGGGAGCAGCAGGAGTCTAGGGAGCAATGGGAGCAATGGCAACAGCATGTACGAGTTCTACACGTCCAAGAGCGAGGACGAGAAAGAGACGGCGACACCCACTCGGCCACAGTCGACAACAATACTGGGAGTCCGCCGCAAACGACTCGTCATCGGCTTGCTGTTGGTCATCATCATCTTGGTTGCGACCATTGGAGGAGGCGTTGGAGGGTCCCTGGCGGCAGCCAACGCGCGGAGGTATGGCAGCAAGCACAACCCATATTCCGTTCACTCGCAGCTGACAAGTGATGATCTGATCACCAGGGTATCCGAGTCAACCCCAATGATCGTCATGATGCCGACAACGGTGACCATGACACCCTCAGGCGGCAGTTCCAGCCCTACTTCAACTCCCACACCAGCCCCTGAGCCACAAACAGCAGCCTCGGCAGCCATCATCAAGGTGCCCACGCAGGGCATCATCGATTTTGACTGCAGCAGGATATCCATGAACCGGCAGGCGGTCACCTTGGGCACGCTGTCGTGGGGCTTCGACGTGAACTGCATGATGGCCTACATCGGCCCCGGGGTCGACCTCGCGGGCATGACGGCCTACACGTTTGGCGACTGCCTCCGCGCGTGCGCCATGTTCAACATGTTTGCGCGCAACAACACGTGCGTCGGCGTCTTCTTCAACGCCAACCTCACCACGAGTCTGCCCATGTTCAACGGGAACTGCTTTCTCAAGTCGTATCTGCCGCAGATGTCGCCGGTGCGGGACCTGGCCGCTGCCGCGTCGCTGGGCTCCTCACCGCAGCTCATTTAGTAACTAATGAACCGAGTGTCCTGGAGACGGAGGTGGGAAGGATGGTGGATGATTCCCCAGTGAGATTACCTTGCATGTACATATTACATCTCCCACAGCTGGGGAGGTGGCTGGAAATGTAGTTTCATAATGCGAGCAAGACGGACGACGACCAAGTCCAAAACCGTGAGCCCAACCCATCACTTCTCCCACAACTCACTCCCCCGTCCACCCTTACAAGTCCCTCACCATCCACACATTCCCCTCCTTCTCTCCGCCCGGATACACCCTAAACCCAACCTTCTCATAAAACCCGACCACCTTCCTATTCTCCCCGGCCACGCCCAACTGTATCCCCCTCCCAAAATCCCCCCCCGACGCTTTCACCCTCTCCACAAACTCCCCAATCATCTTCCCCCCCCACCCCTTCCCTTGCCACCCCTCCAACAGATCAATATGCAGCATCGCCCTCCACCCCTCCACCAGTTCCCTCTTCCCCTCCACCCCCTCCAGCACAAGCCAATCCACGCTATACGCCATCTGCGCCAAACACTCCGGATTCACCCCACCGTCCAACGCCCACGGCACCTGCGTCTCCAGCTGCGCGGGGGGTGGGACGTCCTCCAGCCCCTGCGGCGACTGCAGCACCTCGGTCACGTAGCGCGGGTAGGATGCCGCGAAGGCGAACACGTCGGGCGTGCCGATGACGTAGCCGACTGCGGTCCCCGTGCCGTCGTCGAGGACCAGGCAGGTGGACGGGGAGAGGGTGGTGAATTGGAGGGTCCAGAGGTAGGGCGCCATGCGGACCGCCGCGGGGGAGGAGGTGAGGGAGGGGGGGAGGGTGGCGCGGCACTGTGGGGGGTTAGTTGTCATTTCTTTTGGTTCATGGGGTGCGAGTCGTGGGTGGGCGGATGAATTGGAAAGGGGGTTGGAGTTGGGTGAAGGAGTTGCAGCGAGGAGGGGGGTTGTGATCGTGATGTCGAGCCGCAGTGAGAGCGGGGCAGAACGACTTACAATGTGCTTCGCCGCCTCGGTATCCTCAGGCTTGAACGGGCGGATGAAGGCCATATTGATTGTCTTGCGTCCGGGGTTGCGTTGGAAGAAGCGAAAGTCGAGAACTTGGTCTTTTTCCACAAAGTGAGGTTGTCAGCTGAAGCTCTCCCAGAAGATCGCGGGGTTCTCCAAGACATGCACCCCCCAGCGCCTCAGCCCTCCTCCCCTAGGGTAGCAGCAAACGCCCTTAAATGTCTCTCCTCCCAAACAACAAGATCCAGACTCACAGCAGGGCCCCGAGTCCAACACACACGCACACGTTTGTTGCCTGCGGGAAAGCCACCGACCGGTGTCCT
>MU855337.1:0-36472 GCA_033296695.1 Staphylotrichum tortipilum | reverse complement strand
AGGCGTGTCCCTCCCTTCCCCTCACCCCCGCGTGCGACCCCATTGCAGTTCGTCTCACTCTGGCAAAACCTCGGCCCGCCAAGGTCCTGCGGGCCGCCGTCGCCGCCTCAAGCCCCCCCCTTTCAACCCCCTCCCCAACTTCAACAGTAAGCTCGGGGAACCACACCACCCGTCACCGAGCCCATCTCACTCGGTACTGCCCTGGCTGAATCAAATCCCCTCTTTCATTCTCGCGAGCTAAAGGTATTTACCCATCTAGATCACCCTTGTCCGTCTCAAAGTTGTTGTGCGCCAGGCCACATCCGCTCCGTTTCCAAGAAAGCAAATCCCCAACGTTCCTCTCTCTTACAAGCCCGTCTTCCCAAAACCCCCCAAGTCGGGCTCACCCAAACTTTGTGAAACCCCCCCCCCCCCCCAAAAAATCGGGAGATCACCCCCTGAGTTTTTCAACTCGAAGCCAACCAAAATCCCAGTCCAACACCACATCCAAATCTCCAAATCGAGTCAAGATGAAAAGGGAACCAGAGAAAGAAAAAAAAATTAAAATAACAACCTTTGCTCCGCACCCCGGAGTCTAGTTTGTAAACAGGTATCTCGATTTCATAAGCCTCATATGGTGGTGATCGATGACCGTGCCTGAACCTCCCCAGCCGCGCCGGCCATCCCGTGAAGTGCAGGGCAAAAAGCAAACCCCAATAAACCAAAAATGAATAAACAAGAAGCGCCAGATTAGAAGTGAATAAAAATGAAACATCCACACTCAAATCATCCCCCCGGGCATCCCCATCCCCGTGTTTCCACCCATCCCCGACGCCATCGACCGACTCGCCGGCGGCCCCTTGGCCACAAACGGCGGGCTATTATCCCTCGCGCCACCGGGGTATGGCCTCGGGCCGGGATGCTGCATATCCGGGTGCGCCTTGCGCAGGCGACGGCGATAATCAGGCCTGTTCCCGCCCTCGTCCTCGCTCGCGCCGCCGTAGTCACTGTTGTTTGCCTGCCCGGCATACGGTAGCCGGGGCGCGCCCATCTCGCCCTCCTCGCGGGGAGCCCGCGTGCGCGAGTCGTCGCGCCTGCGGCGGGGGTTGATGGGCGGTAGCGGCGGGGCGCCGCCCGCCGCACGGCTGTTTGAGCGGGATCGCGGGCCACCGCCATATGGCCGCCCGCCATCACCCATACCCGGGGCCATGGGAGGGGCCTGGTGTGGGGCAGGAGGGTACTGCGAATGCCCGGATTGCGGGGGGTATTGGTGAGGGAGGTTGGTCGTCGGCACTCGGCTGGTGGACATGACGAACGATGGGTCGGAAATGTCGCGCTTGTCGATAGGCCGCTTCATCTGCCCAGGCATGGGGCCATTTGAAGGCCCCAATGCAGGCGACTGCGAGGCCGAGGCCAGTCGGGGGCGCGGGCCGAACGATGTGGGGGTGCCCACGGGCGAAGCAGCAGATCCCATCGAGTAGGGAGCTGGCGAGGGCAGCCCCATGGGCGAGATCGGAGACGGCTGACCCGAATGCGAGTCCAAGCCCGGCCGGCCAGTATGCAGAGCGAGGTTCGCCGCCGACCTCGACTGATGGAGATGGGGCGAAGCGGCAGGGGAGTTGCCCCCACGGCCGGTGTAGGGATGAGGCGGCATCAGCGGGGAACCCTTGATATCGGTCCCAGGCAAGCCCGGCGACCGCATCATCGGGCGCCCAGAGTTCGGAAGCCCCAGCTGATCGTGCGGCCCGGTGTTGGTGTTGGTCCGTGGGCGGCTGCTCGAGCGACCTGCGCTGGCTTCGGAACCGCTCCTCGAACGTTCACCCGACGGTCTCGCGCCGTTCGGCGAGCTGTAGCTGTGCTCGTCGCTGGGAGGGCGCTGCTTGTACGTGACCGGGGGCGGCCTCCTCTCCCTGCTGGGGGTTCGTTGCCGTGGCACCCTTACTGCCGAGTGCATGCCATTTCGCTGGTCGACGGGCTCATCAGCGCCCTGCGCAGTTTGTGACGCTTGGTGCCGGGCGAGTGTCTCGAGCTCCTTCCGCCGTTGGAGTTCCCGACGGGCCTGTCGGAAAGCCTTCAGGCCGGGGTGAGCGTTGCCACCATCTTCATCCTTCGCGGGGCTAGATTCCCCGGGAATCTCCCTCTCGAGCGCGGTGTGGTACATCTGCACTGCCTCCTCTCTCGAAACCTCCTCCTTCATTGTCTCCAGGGAAGGGAATTCCTTCTCATCGAACGACGGTTTCCCAGACTGCGACGGCGTGCTCATGGTCGACGCCCCAAGACCCAGGAGCTTGAGACCCTTGGACTGGCCCGTAATCATGTTGCGCGAGCGGTCAACAAGCGACCCTCGGCTCGTCTTGGGCTTGAGGATTCCTAGCGGGTTCGACGACGGCGCTGCGAGACTAGGCGAATCGGTCGGCAACAGCAACGGCGACGGAGCACGGCTGCTGTCCGATTCGACATATGATGTCAACTTCTCCCGGACACGGCGGCGAGCGTCGGCGATTTGGCTGGCAAACTCAACCGTGTCATCCTCCTCCATGGGAATGCTGGGCGGATCCAGTGCTGGCTGTGGCGGCGGGATCTCACGCGTGGGCGGCGCCTCTTCCTCCCGTCGAGGCGATGCCGGTTCGGAAACACGTCCCGGGCTAGCGGGTGTCCATTCTGATTCCGAAGATGGCCATACGGTGACCCTGGAGCGCGACTCGCTCGCAGCGGGGGCGACGGTCGAGTTGAGGTTGAAACCAAAGTCGGGAACTTGGGCGTCGAGCTCAGGACTTCCAAACGAATCCACACTCTCTGTGCGAAGGTGCTGGCGAACAAGACCACTGAGACCCGAGGCGGGGCCGAGCGTAGGGGAGTCCTCGGGTGAGGGTTGCTGAGAGTTGTTGGCCGAAGCAGCTGGCTTTCCCCTGGGCAAGGGCTCACCGCTAAACTTGCCACCAAATGACAGAGGAGTAGGCAGTGCAGATTGCCTGAAGGCTGGATGGTCCTTGTCCGAAGGCCGCTCAATATTCACATCGAGGGGAATCGTCAATCCCGGTAGGTTGACAGAAGTTGACGCAGCGGGCTCGACTTCAGCAACAGGGGTAGGTGGGAACCTGGCATCCTCCGTAGACGACCGCGTCCCAAGAATGGCTGGCTTGGACACATGCTCCTGGGTAGCAGGGACGAGCCTGTCGCTGGGTTCCGTTCGAGTCGGCGTTTCCCGGCCTTGCTGAAGCTGGAGCTGCCTCTGGACGTATTGAGACTCGTTATACGGCTCCGACGGCTTTTGGAACAATCCCATCGCGGTCGCCTTGCCCACGTCCTTGGGAAGAATGGGCAGAATAGGCTGCTCTCCGGTCTCGCTGACGGGCGGGCTCAGAGGAGGCAATCCGCCAAGATTGCCGCTGGGCTTGTTTTCTGTGTGCACCTTGATCCCTAGATCAAGCGTCCCGATTCCCCGGTTCGCGGCAGGCGGGCTCAACGACCTGAGGTTTGGCGCACTGGCCTTTGCCAGCACCGGCCTGCTGCCGAAACGGTCTGTGAGACTGTCCATCTGGGGCGTGGTGCTCCCCGAGAGGTCGGGTGTTCGAGAACCGAAAGGCCGGGGGCGGCTCAGGGCCTCGAAACGTGACAAGACCGAACCCTGCTGCTCGCTCGAGTCATCCTTCGCATTTTGCTCATAGAGTCGCCGAGTCCGGGTCACATTCCGCTCGGGAATGGGAGCAGCGCCGGACGACGTTGTCACGGCTGATGACGAGAGCCCGTCCTTGGTTGTGATGGGTCCCTGAGAAGTGATGGATGTCGCTGCGGTGGAGTTGCGAGCCATGATGGAGGCGGAGGAGGTGGTCGAGGTTGTCTCGCGCTTGCGGTTGTATCCGATAGGAGGCGGGGAGCCGGACCGGAGGTGCCCAACTCCCTCGTCTAGCCCAGCTGACTCGGTATCGGTCTGGCCTGCCAATGCCTTTTCCCTCTCGGTTTGCCTCCAACGCTGGAAAGACGAGAGCGCAACGTCGTCCTCGTAAACAGCCCGGCCCCCCATTCCACCGCCGGAGCTCGCCGGGATCTTGTAGATCTTCTGCCTCCCGCCGAAAAGGTTGTTGCCTTCTGTAGGCCTGGAACGGTTCAAAACACTGTCCCCAGGCCCCAAATCCGGGTCGTCAGACGCAACCGATGTCGTCCGGAGGAACGTGGCCCCCCTGATGGACTCGACCTCGGCGATGTCCGAGAGACCACGGGCACCAGACCCGAAGCCAAAGTCGGCCATCCGCGATTGCCGTTTGTGAAAAAGAACGCTGTCGTCGCTGGCCTTGCCGATCTTGGTGTTGGGGTCGTCCTGCTCCCTCAGCATGGAAAAGCGGGCGGAGAGGTTATTCATCAACAAGCTGGTGCGGAAGTCGTCGTTGGACGGGAGGGCGGTGGTCAAGTCGAACTCCTTCTTGACATCCTCCTGCTGCGTCTTCTTCCCCTTGCGGAAGAAGGAGAGGCCAGACTGCTCCGAGTCTTCGCTTGCGCGGCCCGCGGCAAGGTCATCCTTGGCCCTCCGCTTCGTCCTGAAGCGATTCATCTTGGGTGTGTCAAATTTAGTCAAGGCTCAACCAGGGCATGGACTGTCCGAGGTGCCAGGGCAGGCAGGCGACGTCGGGGCGACGAGTTCAAAGAGTTTGGTGGCCAGGAAACGGTGGTGACGATGTCATGTGGGACGGGGGTCGGGAGAGAGGGTGCAGAAGATGCGCCTCGTCTTCCACGCAGCCGGGATGAAGGAGTGAGATTGGCCGCTAAATAGTCTATCAAAAACAAGGCCATGATTAGCATTGGGCACCAAGCAAAGTGCAGACCCCTGTGGGGGAGGCTGCAGGGCCGAGTTTATGAGTGTCATTGGGCTTGTGCAACAGGCAGGGAGGCTCTGGGCTGCAACACGGGCTCTCGGCCGGGTTGAGGTGACGCAGGGCCGCCTCGACGCCTGCACGCTCGCCCCATGGGATTGCCAGATCAACAAGCACCGCGGGTTTAGACGGAGAGGCCGAAACCTGCCCAAGGTGGGTGTTGTTGAATGCCCACCAAGTCACTTACCAACAATGATAATCCCGCAGTTCGAGGCCTGTCGTTCACAGGATCCACCTCTTTATCCCATCAAGCTGAGGCCAAGGGTTCGTCCCAAGTATATCGGGCTCGGTGGAGGAGCGGGCGTGTGGTTGTGGAGGTCAGGGCGCTGGAACCGATTCGGGTCCCCAGTCGACTGTCCCACCGTGATGCTGCAGACTCCCGCGAATGGTTTCCCAGACAAGAAACCCCAGAGGGCTGGCGGCAGCACTGCGTCGCTTGTGTATCTGGCTCGGGGGGCCTCGGTTCGACTCGGAGACTAGGATCGGAGAGAGCGTGTTGGTGCTGCAGGTTTTGGGTATATGGTTGAAGGAGCGCGTGGGACGATCTGACGTCGATTTGGGTCTTAACTCTGGTGCTTCGCTTCGTTCGATCGAATGTTGTGCAGGGCGGGACCGCGGCCCAGCGGGAAAAAAAGGAGTGTACGAATTGAAGGCGAAAAGAGACAAAAATAGAAGAACAATACAGGGCCGAGAGAGACGTCGAGTTGCAAACCCAACGCAAAAATCGACTCTCGACGAGGCTGGCAGTTGTTTCGAGGCAGATGGGACGTGAGGTTTGGGTCGTCTGGTCTGGTCTGGTCTGGTCTGGGGAAGGGATGGGGAGAGAGATCAAGGGCCGGACATGGGCAAGATTGCGCACGCCCACTTCTTTGCAGCAGCACCATACAGCGAACAGTGACCAAGCACCACCACAAAGCGCCAGAGCACCACCAAGCACCATCAAGCACCACCAAGCACCACCAGAGCAGACGAAGGTGGAGAAGGTCGACCGGGATCCAGGAGTCAAAACGCGCAAGGGATGCAGCTTCCAGCGCAAATTCCGGGTTCTGGACCCCACGATTGGCCAATGCCTGTCCAATAACGGGCCAAGGGGGGGAGGGGGTAGGGGGATGGGTGTTTGGATGGAGAGATGGAGAGCGCACTCTCAGGGGGCAACCACACGCCCGCGCTGGCGGCCACTGCAGGCACAAGCACACTGCTGCAAGGGCTTGCCCGTGCGTTCTGGGGCTTTTCTGCTTCCGGGGGGAACCTCGCTGGGCGATGAAGTGCGAGGGTGTGCCTGATTGGCAGATTTGCCTCGGGGGCGCTGGTGGCAGCGAAACGGGCAAATGAGCTGGGCGAAAAAGAAGAAATGCTGGAAACGGGAGAGAACAGCACGGAGGAAAAATATCACATTGGGGTTCTGTCATTGCGGACACCAGCCTCACGGTGGGCACACTCGACCTCGGGCTTGCGCATCCGCGGATCTGACAGCCCACAGCCCATTTGGACGTGCCGCTGCGTCGTCCTCGGTAGTCGTGAAAGCGCGAGCGATCGGGCTGCAGACGCAATATGTGACCCTGCATATCGCGCGAAACCCAAGTACTCCGCATGACGCTGTGCATGAGACGGGGGCAATCCGTCGCTTGCACTTGCTCTGCGTCTGTCTGCGCGCTGGCACCTGATCTGATTCCGCGTTTCTTTCCCTCCGTCCATTCCAACGACGACCACTCTCTCCGTTGTTGTTGCATTTCTCATCCCTCTGCCCGCCGGGCGGCAGCCGGTGATACCACACCATCGAGTCTCGGTCGTTGATTACGATGTACCTGCCCAGTACTCCATACCAGCCCTGCAAAGTTTGGGCTCGGAAGCGAATAGTGGTACGCGGCACCCCCGAGGCTGCCTTCTCCACCACAGAAACCACAGAAATCGGGGCTTGGATGGGCTTTGTGTCATATTGCCCGCGATGTCGGGTGCGCTTCTTGGTTACAGTCACACGGACGGGCCTGGTCTGGAGGCGGCGAGGGTGAAGCGGAGGGACTGTGACCTCGCATTGCCTCCGTCTGCGCCGAAGCTAGAGACCGGCCGATGGCGGTTTGCGCGTTTACCCCTAATTACCGACGTCGTGCAGCGGTGGCCGGTGTGCACCACCACCTCGAGAGCGCCTGGCGCGCTGGCGGGCGGCCAGCGGACGAATCGGGCGTGCAGAGGTTGCCAAATGCGGTTCGAGTGGCCAAGCGGGAGATGGCGGCGTCCGTCCAATGGGCCACGACGCCCGAGGGTCAACAAAAACGAGCGGTCTGTCCCTCTGCCTGTCAAGGGACCATCTTCTCCGGGCTGCACCGCATGTTCCTGCAGGGCGTCCTCCATCGTCCGATTGGGCTGGTGAAGCGAGATCCAGTTTAGCGGATGTGCTTCCTCTTGAAGTATCACCAGACTCGGCAGAGAGGAGAGAGAAGAAGAGACGAAAAAGAGTCTCATTATTACTGGGTAATATGCCGGTTCCCCCAAAATATGATCCGTCTGTTCGGACGACGGGTCGTCAGCAGCGGGGTGAAACGCATTGCCCGCCTGGTCTGGGGAACGGGGAACGGCATTGTCATTGTCAGCACCCAAAAATGCTGGTTTGGTGTTCCTGTCTCTGGTGGTGCTGACTCCCATTGTGCCCTCGCCCCTGGCGCTATGCAGCCACCTCCTCCCGGGATCCGTCCCGCTCACACGGGTCGGCTTCCGCGAGCCAATCAGGGGGCTGTGCCTGGCAGGGATGGCTGGGCGGATGGGGTGTCTGGCGTGCCATCCCACGGCGAGCCCCTGAAAATTTCAGGGCTGCCCCGCGTCGTCGTCGCGTGCCTGCAGCAAGCAGAGCATCACACGCCTCCAGGCGAGCAGCCGTTAGGCGTTGGGCGTTTGGGCGTTGGGGCGCTGCCCACATACGCGTGTGAGAAGGCACGCATCGGAAACGGGAGCACAGAGGAGCTGGGGAGCAAGGCGCCGTTGTTTTCCTCGCTGACTCGGCCTCCCGCGATCAACAACAGTTACAAATCGAATGGAGGCTGCGTCGCCAGACCGATCTGCCGAGGAAAACGGCGTCGCTGTCTCTGTCGGCAGCGATGGGGGGTCAACTCATCGCAACTCGTCTCCACCTCTCCACCCGGACATCGGTTGACACATCGAATTGGGCTGGTCCTATTTCTTTTTCGTACTAGATCGTGCCTCTTTTTTTTTTTTCTCCCTCGCCTCTCTTGCGTGCGTCCATCCCCAGCTCAGCTGAACGGAGAGAGCATGTCCCCCAACCCAACCTCAGAAAAGCAGAACTGCACATGGGGGGTCAGTGCGCCAGCATTGCATTGCGTGTCGGTGACTGAACAAAATCCGTCGCTGTTGCTGCACACTCAACCACTGCTCGCAACATCGCCCACTCGGAACAACGCTCGCCGAGCACACATTGATTGTCCCGCAAGTGATCAGCAAGCCGCCCAACGTTCTTGCAACCCCCCACCCCTTCCCGGCCCCCGATGCTGTCGAGAAGGTGGATCGGTGGGTTCGGCTTCATCTCAGGGCTGAAACCCAGCAATGGATCCTCGCCTCGTGGCATTTCCCTCGCCAATTTCCGCTCTTCTGGTAATGAGCGGGGTGGGCGGACAGGCCCCGGCGGCATCGAGACACAACAAGAACGGAATGGATCAGCGGCTCTCTTGGGGCCCAGACTGGGTCCCAATCCCATCCTGCACAAAAATTTGCGGATAGGCCCAGTTGTTCGAGAAGCCCGGCAGTGCGAGGATCCATGCTTGGGGTTCCAAGGCCTAAGGGATGAGGGAAGGGATGTGCGAGAGCCCGCCGCCGTAGGACCAGCCGAACCAGGGTCTAATAAGACATGTCAGGATCACAGCCACTGGAAAATAAACAACGCGTCTCGCGGCATGCCGAAGCACTTGCACAGAGAGGTCATGAGCAAGAAACCCGGGAACGAGGTCGCAAGGGAGCCGACGCAAGGGGGCGGGCAGATTTGCGCCGACACACGATCGGGACGGACGGGGTCCTCGTGCAGATGCAGATCAACGGCGCACCCTACTCTTTCGGCCGTCACTTGTTTTTGCCCCCTTCCCCCCGCCGTCTCTCGCCTCTGGCCTCCAAATCTCGGAATCCGACGCGGGGGCTGGGCCTGGGCTCGCGGGCGAAAAACAAAAAAGCACACTTTCGCCTTCGTCGGCCGCCAGGATTGGGCGAACACAGCCTGGGATGAGACGGGGAAAAGCAAAACCGTCGCGAAATGAGGCGCACGGCACGCCGCCCGCACTCTTGCGCATCGTCCCGCCGGGGAACGTTGTATTTTCCGAGTGGCTCCTCCTCCTCCTCCTCCTCCTCCTCCTCCTCCTCCTCCTCAACCTAACGTTGTTGTCTCTGATGAGTCCGACCATTGCGACGATCCCCGTGTGTGTGTGGGGGAGGGGGGTTCCAAGGATGCAGAGGTCGCACAAAAAGTCTCGCCGGGCGCGGGCGCCTCATGACGAGTTCCCTGGAATGAGACTCCGCCTGCCAGGGAAAAGCGAGACAAAGGTGCTCACTTGAGCTTGGGCTGAGAAGCCCAGCGCTTCGGCCGCCGCAGGCCACAACCTTGCTCACTTCTCCTAGAGGCGAGTCAGGCAGAGCTTTTTTCGCGGGAGTATCCGTTTGTCCAAACGGCGGTCAGGTGGGTTGTTTGCGTTTTGCATGACAACGCCTCCACGGGTTCGTTAACTAAAAGTTTAAGATAAATGTTGGGATGAACATCTGGAGACGGCGGAGCAGCGATGAAGGTTATACTATGTAGCTTTGCCTCAGAAGTGGCAGGGGCCCAAAGAGTGGGCTCCCCCTAAAGACGGGGACACAACCCAGCAGGCCCCAAGCAATGCGATTGGGCGTGGAGGGACGGGGATGGCAAAAGAACCCAGGCAGGCGGTAATCAGCAGCGGCTAGCCTTGCCAACACCAACATAGGCCTGTAACCCTCTGACGTGCTGTGGTCCAGCTGGTCAGATGGCCGCTGTCCGTTTGCTGCAAACAGGCCGTCTGGACTGGTGAATAACCACAACCACCCAGTTCGATTTGTATTTTCTGCCAACCACAAACAAACCATCAACGGCATGCTGCCATGGACTTGCTGAAATCCGCCTACGGCATGCTGCCCCGCAGGCTCCTGGGCTCGCGGAGCTTTCGGGGCCCAACGGAGCGCGGCGAGCAAGTCGTCCTGAGCACCAAGACGGCCGTGTCGTCACTGCTCTGCGCCGCCGGCTCGCTGCAGCCTTGCTCGGACGTCTCTGAGCTTTCGTACTATGGCCTCAGTCCGCCTGTTTATCCGTCTCGTAGGTTTTGATTGCTTCTGCTTTTTCCTTTTTTGCCCCTTACCCCCTGCAGGCATTTGCCCCTGAGGCCCCTGAGCCCCTTTCCACAACCGAACACCAGCCAAGCTTCTCCGCTCCGCTCCGGCCCGTCCCACTAACACGGCTCCGAAGCACGCGGCCAAGGATCGACCAGTGTCCGCTGGGCCTCCGCCTTTGGCCAGGCGGGGGCCCTGGTCTCGCAGATGACGGTCGAGGAGAAGGTCAACCTCACCCGCGGCTGGCCGGGCACCTGTGTGGGCAACACGGGCGAGGTGCCCCGTCTCGGTGTGCCCGCCCTGTGCTTCGCCGACGGCCCCGACGGCATCCGGGGCCAAGAGTTCGTGTCGGCCTTCCCCGCCGGCATCCACCTGGCCGCCACCTTTGACCGGGACCTCATGCTCCAGTACGGCCGCGCCCTGGGCGCCGAGTACTACGGCAAGGGCATCAACGTCGCCCTCGGCCCCGTCGCCGGCCCGCTCGGCCGCGTAGCCCGTGGCGGCCGCAACTGGGAAGGGCTCAGCAACGACCCGTACCTGGCCGGCGCCGGCATGGGCGCCATCACCCGCGGCATCCAGGACGCCGGCGTCATCGCCACCCCCAAGCACTGGCTGCTGAACGAGCAGGAGTTCCGCCGCCGCTGGACCCCCGACGACGGCGACGCCATTAGCTCCAACGTCGACGACCGCGCCCTGCACGAGCTGTACGCCTTCCCCTTCATGGACGCCCTGCGGGAGGGCGCCGGAGCCGTCATGTGCAGCTACCAGCGCGCCAACCACTCGTACGCCTGCCAGAACTCGAAGCTGCTCAACGGCGTGCTCAAGACCGAGCTGGGCTTCGAGGGCTTCGTGGTTAGCGACTGGGACGGCCAGATGTCGGGCGTCGCGTCCGCAAACGCGGGTCTGGACCTCGTCATGCCCAACGCCGGGTATTGGGGGGCCAGCCTCCTCGAGGCTGTCAACAACGGGTCCGTCAGCGACGCCCGCCTCAGCGACATGGCCACCCGCATCCTCGCCTCGTGGTATTACCTCCACCAGCAGACCAGCTACCCGCCGCCGGCCATCTACACCAACCTGGAACAACACTTCCCCGTCGACGTCCAGGCCGACCACGCCAAGTTGATTGAGGACATCGGCGCCGCCGGCACAGTGCTGGTCAAGAACGTCAATAACACCCTCCCCCTCAAGCACCCGCGCTTCCTCTGCGTCTTCGGCTACGACGCCGCCGTCAAGGCCAGTCCCTGGCACAACCGCGACCGCTACGGCGGCGGCTATGAGAACAACCACGGCTGGAACACCTTCAACGGCACGCTCATCACGGCCGGCGGGTCCGGCTCGACCACGCCGGCGTACGTCATCTCGCCGTTCGAGGCCCTGCAGGCGCGAGTGAGGAAAGACAGGGGCGTCCTCCGCTGGGACTTTTACTCGGACGACCCGACGGCGTACCTCAATGCGGAGGCTTGTCTGGTGTTTATCAACGCTTACGCGTCCGAGAGCTTCGACCGCCCCAGCCTGACGGATGAGTTTAGCGACCGGCTGGTGCTGAACGTGGCGTCGTGGTGCGCAAACACCATCGTGGTCGTCCACTCCGCCGGTAAGCCCCCCCTCCCTTCCTTTGTACTTCCCCGGGCTAACACCCTAAAGGCATCCGCACCGTCGACGCGTGGATCACCCACCCCAACGTCACGGCGACCCTGTTCGCCGGCCTGCCGGGCCAAGAATCCGGGCACGCGCTCGCCTCCATCCTCTACGGCGACGTCAACCCCACCGGCCGGCTGCCCTACACCATCGCCCGGTCCGAGTCCGACTATGGCGCGCTCCTCAACTCGTCCGCGCCCCCCGGCGACCAGCCCTTCCCCGAGTCGAATTTTACCGAGGGATTGTTTATTGACTACCGCTACTTTGACCAACACGGTATCGAGCCGCGGTTTGAGTTTGGTTTTGGGCTGTCGTATACACAGTTTGCCTACTCGAATTTGTCTGCGAATATCCTCCCCACTGCCGACATCGCGGAATACCCGGATGGGGAAATCCCCATCATCCAAGGCGGCCACCCCTCCCTGTGGGATACCATCGCCGTAGTGAAATGCACCGTCACAAACACCGGCGACGTCCCCGGTGCAGAGGTCGCGCAGCTGTATTTGGCCGTGCCAGGGGCGGGCGTGGGCTCGCCGGTGAGGCAGCTGAGG
This sequence comes from Staphylotrichum tortipilum, assembly GCA_033296695.1. NCBI lineage: Eukaryota > Fungi > Ascomycota > Sordariomycetes > Sordariales > Chaetomiaceae > Staphylotrichum > Staphylotrichum tortipilum. Next base: position 24,102 of record MU855337.1, on the reverse strand, counting down.
GGGTTTGGGAGGGTAGGACCGTTGGTTGCCGGGCAGGGGAGGGAGGTGGTGTTTGAGTTGACGAGGAGGGATTTGAGTGTTTGGGATGTGGTGAAGCAGGGGTGGAGGTTGAGGAGGGGAAGGTATGCGGTGTGGGTGGGGGGGAGTAGTCGGGATTTGAGGGTGAAGGTGGAGGTAGTGGTTGAGTGAGGGGGGTTGGCTGTGATCAAGTATGGTAATGGATGTAGTGGTTGTTGAATGAGACTGACATTGGCGCTCATGTGGTTGCGAGAGCGTGAGATTGACGATGTGCTTCCCCTCGGCCAGCCACAGCAAGGCATCTTGCATTTTGACAGCGGGCTTGGATGCCGGGGGGAACAGCAGGTAGGCTAGAATCCAGCAAGTTGAGGGCTGTTAACACCCATCCAGGTACCCAGCAACCACCCAGCCAGCGAAGTGCCCCCATTTCCATCCCAACTCGACCCCCTAGCCCCCCGTGAAAGCCACCCCTCCCCCTTTCTTCCCGTACCTTCCTCTGCCAGTATATATACCACCCCCGGCACTCCCACTCTCGGCGCCTCCTCCCAATCAACGGACCCTGGTCGGCAAGCGTACCGGCGCTGTGGTCAAGCGGCTTTGGGAGGAGGGCTCACCGCGGGGGATTCCAACAACCGAAATGTCGCGGGTTCGACTCCCAAGCAGCGAAACAAAATTTTCCGCAAGAATCACAGGAAGATTTTCGTAACCGCCTACCTCCTCTCGACCGGCGAGGGGGGTTAGGCGGCGAGCTTTTTGGCCTTTTTCGTCCACTTGTATGCGTCTTTGGCTGGGTATCTTGCGTCTGGTCGTGGTGTTTGTTTACCTACCCCTTTTTACCCACACCTACCTACCTCAGTGAGTATCTGGCATTCGGTCTTTGTGTGTTTGTTTACCTGCTCCCTCTCTGCGTATACCTGCTGCAGCCCATACCATCTCAGCACCCTCCCCAGTGGAGTGATGGTGATGCTGATATCCTCGATGGGTTCTCAATTTTTTGGTCCCTTCAGAACTTTCCAGCGCCACCTCCGGTCGAGGTTTGAGTCTGGTAAAAGGGAAAACTAGCAACTATCATAGCGCATGACGGCTGCTGCTCAAACCTTGGACCACCCATGGAACAAGTCAGAGTTAATGTGTAATTAAGCAATTAGTTCATACTTCGTCATCATCAAAGCCACCTTCGCAGCCCGTACATATACACTTAACTAAACACAACCATACCGGTATTCCCACCAGTTCCTGGGGTGGCATCTTCCCTCACCCACCCATTTCTCCTTCGCCGACTACTCCTCCTTCTCCCTCTCTCCCTCCCCCTCCTCCTCCTCATCCTCCTCCATCCCCCAATCCCTCCACCCCTCTCCCCTCACCCAGCTAATCCCTTTCCTCCACGCCCCCTCCCTCACCGCCTTCGCATCCCTCTCATACACCACGCCCGTCAACATCAGCGCCGCCACAAACACCCACACATCCCCGCCCCTCATAGCCCTCCACCACCTCCTCTTGACCCCCACCTTCCACAAGCTCTCCACACTCATCTTCGCGCTCGCCAAGAAAACCCCGCGACTCCCCTTCCTCGCCTGCTGCAGCAGCGCCCAGAACCCGGCCAAGAATCCCCCCAAAAAGAACCTCTGCGTGGCCAAAAACGTCCGCGGAAACCACGCCTGCATCAGACAAATCGACGACCACGCCGTCGCCAGCGACCCCGTCAAGAACCCCGCTGCGCGGAGCGCGCTCGACACGAGCTGGTGCGCGGTGGAGATGGGGAAGTGGTACAGCGCCGACAGCCGCGGGAGGAGGGTCGCCGAGTACGCCAGCAGGAGGATGCGCGTAAGCGGCGGGAAGGAGCGCAGCCAGAAGGCCAGGAAGGTGCGGGTGCAGGAGGGGTCGGCCGGGTGGAGCGTGGCGCACGAGAGGGAGGTGATGAGGGGGTGCGCGCCGGAAGTGATGGGGGCGATGGCGGAAAGGGAGGCGGGAAGGATGTCCTCCTTTGCGGGGAAGAGGGTGGGCGGAATGAAGGCGCTGCAAGGGCGGTTAGTATTGACGTGTATGGAGCGAGATGGTTGAGGTGGGGGGGTAAAACGTACGGCCAGTTGAGCCGCGCCATCTGGGCGAGACTGTCGACAATCTCGCCCGGCTGCGGCCACCTGAGGCCGGCGGGATAGTCGTCCGGCCTCGGGTGCAGATACGCGGTCGAGCTCGAGAAGATAATCTTGGACCAGAGCTGAATGGACACCATACAAGTCAGCAAACCGAACAACCCCCTCCAATCCCCTCTCACGCAAACTCACCTCAGGGAAACAATCCCGATCAAACACCAACGCATGCAACAACTGCCCGATCGCCACCGGCTGCAGCATCCAACTCCCCCACCACGCCGGCCGCTCCCTCTTCCTATCAGGCTTGCCATTAGCGCCCCTCTCCCACCCCCACAACATCCCGTTATCCTCCGCGCAGTTCCACCCCCACTCGAGCGCGCGAAAGGCCGTGTACAGCGCGACCGTCACGCGCAGCTGGCGGCTGGGATACACGCCGAGGGCGAGACCCGCCAGCGACGCGCCGACGGCGGGCGCGTAGGGCGACGTCAGCGTGCTCGCCGTGCGCGGGTTGCGCAGGCGGAAGGGCGCCGAGGACGGGTCGAGAAGCTGCGAGCGCAGGCGCGTGAAGAAGCGGAAGAGGATGCGGTACATGAGCAGGATGGTACTGAGGGAGAGGGAGAGGCGGAGGGTGGGGGATTTGTGGAGGGGTTGTTTCTTCTGCGCGGCCGAGGCGGGACTGGGAGGGAATAGAACTGTTAGTTTGCTTGTCTTTACGGTGGCCAAACTCATCATCAAGCCAGGAGGAGGATCATCGCGTACTCAGCCTTCTTCCCCATTAACCTTGCCGAGACCACCCCCCACAGCTTCATCATCGCGCCCGTCGCGACAAACACGCGCACCGAGTGCCGGATCGCGCGCGCATTGTAGTCATCCACGGGATGCCACGCATCCTCATCCTCCGCGCCGTCCTTCCCCTTGCCCTTCCCCTTTGCCGATTTCCTCGCGGGCTTTGCGCGCGCCCCCCGGCCGGCGCCGCCCTCCATGATGCGCTGCACCGTCTCGACCGTGGGGGCGCGCTTCTTCAGCGCCCGCGAGCGCGATATGACATATTTGTGGAGGGTTGCATACTCACGCGCCGAGATGGTGTAGCGCAGCGCGTTGCGGAGGATGGGGTCTGTGGTGGAGCGCGCCGTGACGGATGGGGCGCCGCGGCCCGCCGCCGCCCGCGAAGCCATTTCAAAGTGTGTATTCTTTGGATGTTGGTGGATTTATTGGTTTGTTTGTTGGGTACGGAGTAGAGCGATAGATGAGATGTCGATGCTGGTGGAGAGGTGAGCGTTCGTTGCGACGCGGGATGATGGAGCTGAGTTGGGATCGCGGGAACGAGGTCGAGCAATCTCCTTGGATCCGTTTGTCAGGCGAGGGAAGCGTCGTCGTCGCGGAATGCCCGGACAAGGCAGGCAGGTCTGTCTGTGGCACGTGTAAACTGCTAGGTATTCGGTATCGGTATCGCGTCGCGTCGCCTCGGCTGAATCGCCGTCAACACCAGGCAAAGAAGTGCAGGCGCGCCTGTTGTCTGATGGATATTGCTTGCATGATAAGCCGCTGCCAGAAAGGGGACGAGTTAGAGGGCACCTTCACAGCTTTGCATGAAGGCCGATAAATTACACGTGCAGAAAGCCTCGGTTCTGAGCTCAGCCAAGAGCTCGCAGCTCCCCATTCCCCACTCCCCCCACCCCGTCCCCTTCCCCCAACTCTCTCCCCACACCCCACATTCCATGGCCGCGAGTGGCACGCTGCACGGCGGCCACTGACGAGTACGGCGTAGGCACAATGCGAAGGAGCACGCCGTTTCGTTGGTGTCGTCATGGGCCATGATGCCGGGAGGATTATCGCGCCAGACTCGGCAGACATGCGCCACCCCGAGCATGCCATGCCAGGTCCATTAAATACAAACCCCCGAGGTCCATATCACCACCCGTCTCCCTCTCATCACCAACATCTGACATGCTTGGAACAAAGGACAAACTTCGATGGCATACCTCGTCTCTCATAACCCGAAGCAATTCACCCAATATATGCTTTTTCTTCCCCCGTGAGGTGTCGCCGGTCTTGCCACCCCAATCCATATTTTGATACCCTTACAAAACTCTATCATCAACTCCTGTTCTCCTAACCCAATCCCAGGCACTCCCTCCGAGATAGAGAGCACCTCCCAACCATGGCAACAACACGTGCCCCTTTCCATAGGCCCGGTCCCCTTCGGCCAAGGGCATATGCGCGCCTGCCAAGTGGTGACTCTAAACCCAGAAACCCAGAGACTGACCAATCGGTCCGCGTTTCGACGGCCTCGATGCCTGCTCGGCGCCGGCTGCCAAAACTTGGTCCTCTTAAGCCCGCCCGTCGACCGTATCACCCAAGATCTGGCCACGCAATAAAACTGGGGAGGACACCATCGTCCGTCCTAATGTGGGCGAAACACCCCATGAGAAAACAACAAGACGAAAAACACAGGACGAAGGGAACGGCAAGAGGCACAAGAAAATTAAGAGAAAACCCAGTCATAGCATGACCGCCCGCCCTTGCCCTCTAGCCCGCCGCCCAACAATCAAGGGCGGGCAATTTTGTGTAACCGCGCGACTCCGGACGCAATGCAGATAAAGCCAAGCAGGACGTAAGAAAGGTGTGTATCAACCAACCGAAGCAGGAGGAATGGAGGAACCCATGTGCGGCAGTAAATGCAGATGCGGATGTCCCAAACCCAGAAACCACCCAACCCCAACCCCAACCCCAAGTCATCAAATCGTAAGGAATTGACACGCGCCCCTTTGCTGGAGAGTGGAAAAGGGCCTAGGAGCTCACGCTGGACGAGTTGGTGTGCGACCACGTGTGGACGAGGTACGGGAGGTCTCCGGGGAAGACCTCCTCCCTAAAGCCCAGGTTGTTGGACCAGAAATCATCCATCGAGGTCACCACCAGCGGCCCCGTCGCGTTCTCCACCCGCTCCTGGTAGACGCGCAGCTGCGGGTCTGCCTTCTCCAACACTCGCAGCCTCCGCAACTCGCGCTCAGCAATGATGTCGCTAATGATCGACTGCCGGGCCGCAGGACTCAGCTCCCCCGACAGCTTGGCGAGGTGAGGGTGGTCCAGGACCTGCTTCAGAAGCTCAAACGGCAGGTTGAGGAGGATTCGAGACAGGACAGTGTCGTTCGGGGTGACGGCGCGCGGGGCCTGTCCGTTCTTGGCCGGCGAGAGGTCCCCGAACTTGATCTGGGACAGGCGAAGGTTGGAGGACACACGCGGATTCCGCGGCAAGTGGGCCTGGCTCTTGGAAGGCTGGCGGCTGTGAAGTCCACCAGATGTGCCATTAGCGATGGTGGGCGTGTTGGGGTTGCGCGGTGTGGGGTGGGAGGGGGGAAGCCTGCTGAAGCCGTAGTCGCCCGCGGCAATGTCAAGGACGAAATCGGCAGGGAAGTTGTGGACGATGAAAGCAAGGACCTGCTCCAGCAGTTCCGGCACGCCAAAACCATCGTTCCGCGGAGACAGGGTGACGATCTGCGACACGAATTTGGTCGCAATCTCGACCGTGCTCCAGGAGACCAGGCGGCTGGCGCGGTGGACGGCAACGGAATGGACCCAGGGCAGCTGCAGAAACCGAGCAGTGGCAATGTAGCTGAGAGCGCTCTTCAAGTCGTCCCTCACATCCCGAAGAGGGAGTTCGGTCGGGAGGATGCCGTCGGCGAGGCTCCAGCCGTAGAGAGTGCGGAATGCATACCAGAACACGTCGGACCGCATGTACTCGTCGTTGGCCTCGAGAAAAATGACGCCCCCAGGCATTGTCGACTGAATCTTCATGGCAGCGGCGAGCATGGGGCTGCGGGACAGGACAAAACGATGGCCGGGCGTCTTGAGCACCGAGTGGAGCTGCCGGTAGTTGGGATGGTCCTGAAACTCGGGGCTGTCGGGGAAGCGGACCTCGAGCATGCAGTCGTTGAAGGTGTGGTCCGAGATGGCGTGCCTGAGGAACGACAGGGTCTCATCCTGCTCGCGGAGGCTCTGGTAAGTCGGGACCGACCCGGGGGAGGGGTGAACTGCAGCTCCATTCATGGGTTGGGTCATGCCCGGGGGTGGCATCGGAGCCTGCCCGTTGGCGGCGTAGTGGTTGAAGCTGTGATCCTCCGCATGCACCGATGACTGCGATCCGTGAAAGCTATGGTGGGTCGGTGGCCCGTGAGGGTTGACGAGGTTCGGAGAAAACGCGTCGACCGCCGGGGATACGAGAAGAGCGCGGCCATATGCGTCCACAGCCGGGGCAGGATACGGGAGGAGGCCCGGAGGCGGCGGAAAGGCAGCGCCGGCGCGCGGGGCGGGCGAGGATGCGTTCGAGTCGTTAAAACCGGGGAAGATGAAGCTGCCGTTGCTGGCGTGGGGCTGGTGGAAAGCTGGTCGGTTCATCATGGCGGGATGTGGGGCAGGGACGGGGCCGTCGAGGACGCGATCAGCTGGGCCCATCGCTTCGGGGGCGGGGTATGGCAGTCCCGGCGGTCGCTGGCGGACGGGAGACACGACGCGCCGGTCGGGGAAAGTCGAGGGAGCTGTAGGCGTGGCTGGAACCGGCCTTTTGTCAGCAGAGAGTCTTGCGCGGGAGGTTTGGGTCCAGCTCCGGCGCGAGCTAACGGAAGGCGACGGGGTATGAGGGGCGGGGCAGTGGCAGGGGCAGGCGGGAAGGGGGCTCACGCAGGGAAAAAGGGTGTAGGGCGTCGTACCTTTCTCGCGGTCGTGTACCGCAGCCACAGGGCTGGACTTCTCTGCTTTGGTGACGGCCTGGGCGGGAGGAGCAGACGGCGCCGGAGTAGCAACCTTGTCTGCGAAGCTTGGGGAGGGGGCCTGTCCGGCCGGGTGCGTGCCGTTCTGCAGCTCCTGCTCCTGTTTCTGCGCCTGCGCGTCCAGCTTGTCCTGGGCGGGTCGGACTCCGTTCTGGCCGTTCGCCGAAGCCGGGGTAGCAGCCGTGGCAAAGGCTTGCTTAGTCGCCGGGCGCTGGGGATAGTTGAGGGGCAAGGCGGGGACAATGACTCTGCTGGGCGGGCGAGTGAAGGTCTTGGCGGGCTTGCCCGCGACTCCATTGACGGCTGCCATGATCGCGGTGGAGGGTGCCAGAAGGAGCTGCAGTGATTATCGGCGACGAAGAGGATGCCGCCGAAATGGACGGGGGAAGGTGTGGGAGTGGGTTGCGGCGGCGGTGGCAGCCAGAGTTGGGCGAGTTTGGCGGGTAGGTTGGTCGGTCGAGGCGAGAGAGGAAGAAGAAACAGGGGGCAGAAGAAGAAGGGAAGCCCGATCACACAGCGGCGATGCCAGGGTTGATTTCAGGACCTTTTGACCCACGACGGGCAACCTGGCTCTCTATTTGCGACGCCAGCGTTGGCAAGCGACCGGTGGTTGCTGCACGAGGGCAGGACCGTCTGATTGCTGCAGAGGGCGGCGGCGGCGAGCAAAGGTCGAAGTTGGTGCTTCCACTCGCCAGCGTCAAGCCGTCAAGGCGCAGGGCAGACGACGCCAAATTCTCAAGCACCTCCCCGCCGAAAAAAAAAAGAACCTCGCGGTCTGATTGGACGATGGCTGTTCTGGAGTTTTCGCAGAGCCTGGATGGTCTGTGCGCCAAGCCGCTTTCCTGGTTTGAGCAGAAGTAGGTCGGGACTGAATGCGTTTGTCCTCATGCAGCCACAGAGAACGACAATCCAGATTCTTGGTCGGTAGGGTCTTTGGGCCAGAGAGATGAGTTGGGGCACACTTTGTTGCCTGAAACGCCCCCCCAAGCAACAGATCTTCTAGACCGAAGGCTCACGTTCTCGTCAGATATGTGACTTCACAGGCCTTGTTGCTCAAGCGCGATCGATGCCTGGTACCGCATACCTGCGCCCTCTGTTGTGAGACTGGTGACGACGACACGACATGGCGGCCAGACATCCCTTCCTGGGCTGCGCCGAAAGCTGGCGGCCTAGGCATCCCGCGATCAACAATATCGGTGCCTATCCCAACTCCCCAAGCCTTGGAGAGCTGTCCTTTGCCTCCACAGCTTGTGGCCGGCTCTGCTGACAGAAAAAGCTACCGCCGCCCCCCCTGTCTGGCTTCAGCCCCGTCGACGGGGGGTGGGGCAGGCCACGCGAGACTGCAGGGTCTGGGGCATCAGTCGAGTTGCGAGTCAACAAGTGAACACCATTGGAATCCGTGGTCCCACTTTCGAATATTCGACTTCCTTTTGGGTTGCTCGACGGCACGGAGGAACATTGGCACGCTTGCTTATCCCGAGAAGACACCAGTTGGAAGGTCAATCCTGGCTGTACTCGATGATGATGTCTCAACCACAAGCTGCCAAGCATCAGCGACACCAACTGTTTGTTGGTATCCCTCCCGTATCAATCTTCATGAACTTGAGTGTTCAACGAGAAGAGTGCAATTTTTGTGTAACATTTTGGTATTGGTCATGACCTCATCTCATCGTCCTACAAGAACCCCAGGAAAAACACCAAACCGAATCCTGTCGTCAACATACCACAGAAGCCTTCCCCCTCTGCGTCTTCGCATCATGAACTCGTTTGTGCTGCACCTCTTGTTTGCCCAGGCATCGACCTTCCTTGACACAAAACTCCGGACCTTGTCTTCCCTCACGGCCTTGGAGGTAGGCCACTCCCCTTGCCCGACGGTCCGAGGAGCAATGCCAAGCCGAGTGGTATCGGCAGCGGGAAGGGCAGCGGGTTAGCCGGGCTGGCCATCATCGTGATGGCGAAGGTCTGGTTGACTTGAGTTTTGGTGGCACTCTCGTTGCCTGGAGGCGGGCGCGCGCGAGGGCTGGAGCTGGAAGCCGGGGGCGCATGGCTGGCCGAGCTCGCGGCTCTCCTCCGTGGAGGCATCCTCAGCGGCGGAGGATCAGCGCCCCTGGGTGCTCGCGGAAATGCAGAGCTCCCCGGGCGCGGGTTTGACGAGTTTGACCGCTGGCGTTGGGGGAAGGTTGACATGGTGATGGTGATGATCCGCTGCCTGCAGTGGATGATGAAATACTGGGTTCAAGATGGTTTGTTCAAGGTTACCCTGAAAATATTTGGGGGCGCTTGAAGACGACAATATCATTGACACACATTGTGCCTTTTATAACCATCGTCGAGCTCAGCGCAGCGGGATGCTTTGATAGGTTGGCAGGAGAGCAGCAGGGCGATTCAGGTCGGTTTCACCACCCCTGGCGGCATTGGGAAACGTACGACTGGCCCGCATGCCTCCCGCGCTCAGCGGTAAATGTTGTGTAGACGCAAACTAGTCCATGGCGAACAGAGTGATGCTAGGTGCTGGTTGACAGCCGATCAACTCGTCATTGTAAGATTACGCGGGCACGCACTGACGGTGGGGAAGCTGGCGAGTTTTGGCAGTGCCTGGGCCCAGCTCGAAGGCGGCAAAGTGGGCAGATGATCAGGGGTTTGCGCACACCTTCAGCCCTCCAAGAACTGATGGAAGCTGGCGTGTTGGAAGCCGGGACTTCCCCGGACTCTTCCCCGGACTGCTCCCCGGAGTGTCCGCTGTCCTGGCAACAAAAGAACTTGGAAGGCAGGGTGAAGGTGAATTTCGGACATCGGTTTGGAAGGAGCAGTTAGAGGTGAGAGATGGGATCAGGGGTTGCCCACACCGACTATGTTGTCAACGGAATTCCCCAGGCCGCAGTTTGTTTGACCGTCATACAGCGTGGGTTGGGACCTCCTCGTCGTCATCGGCCGAGCCAGCAGGATCTCGGCTGTGTGCCATCTGGGGGTTTGGGGATGAGTTCCAAGCACAACTCGCGCAAGCGGCAAGGGTCTTTGAACCAGGTGACCAATGGGGCCCGCCACTCGAACCAACCAGGGAATGGTGGAGCCGTTGAGGGGGCAGCGGCCCGATCTGCCAAGAAATCAGGAACATCTGCAGTCAACCCACAAACCCAGCAGAAGATGACAACATCAGTTGCAAGCTGGGGACTGAACTCTGCTGCAGGGCCTGGCTTCTATCCTTGCTTCCTGCATGCATCCAGGGTCACAAGCTGTTCCTGATTACGTAGAAACAAGGCAGTTTTTAACCCCCAATTTGGAACGGAAGCTTCGAGTTGCCAGATCATTAATCGTGGGGCCGAGGAAGAAGGCACAAACCACGCAAATCCGCACAAACCACGCAGCGACAACGGCAGCCGCCAACCGCCATGTTCCTGCCAACTCTGGTCTATAAGTAGCCCACGACCTTCCTCGGTCTCAGCAGAATCTTTTTCCATCCATCCTCATCATCTCAAACCAGAGCAGCAGCATCCTGCAATCTTCAGTCTTCAAGACCAACCCACATTCACAAACACCCACTTTCCCCAACCCACAAACACCATCAAGATGTCCGGCACTTGCAACTGCAGCGGCTCCGCCTCGGCCTGCACCTGCGGCTCCAGCTGTGCGTAACCCTGCTTGCTTGGTCCCCTCCCACTCGGAGCCTTGACACTAACACGTTTCCGCCCCACCAGGCTCCTGCTCTGGCTGCAAATAAATCACCACTCCTGCACGCCCTGTCGTTTGGAGAGACACCAACGCACAAGATCGCCGTCTGAGCCATCCAAGCATGCACGATGATGCCTGATGGGCCACTTAGCCCTCCGGGGTAATGGTCTTGCTCCCAAAGCACGCCAAGGGCTGGGGTTCAGTTTTTTGGTTGGGAGGACGGAGTTCACTCGGAATGGAAGGCTGGGACGGGTTTTAGGAGGCTCATGGATCATGGTTATGGCTGGCGGCAGATGGGATGGCGAGGATGGGCTGCTTTATGCTTAACACTCGGTTTTTTTGCCGGTTCTTCGAAATGATATCCTCTATTGATGACAGTCGGATGTTTCAAGCTTGTGCGTTACGCTATGTAGGTTGCTGACCAGGCCGCCGCTGTCTTGTTCCCTCGGGAATGCACCCATCCCCCATGCTCTTAATCGGACGCTCCAACATCCACACCCATGCTGCTGCACAAGCTCAACCTCCCCACCTTCGCCTCCACCTGTCAACCACCTCCCCCCTCTCGGCCACCCCCCTCCTCCCCTCTCACGAACCCCCCAACCAACCTCCTAAACCCCTCCCCCAAAGCCTCCACCACCCCCCTCACATCCACCGACTCAGGCTCCCCCGATTCCCTCTCCTCCCCCTCCAGAACCCCCCCCAACACCCCCCGGTCCCACCCACCCTTCCCCGTGGCAGCACCAAAACTCATCCTCCTCCCGCGGGCCACCAACCCCTTCACGTCCCTCCCCTGGCGCAACGCCCCACCATCGTCTCCATGTGATGAGGCGGAAGCGATGACGGTGTCGTCGAGGAGCTGTTGCCAGCGGGAGAGGTACATGCCTGGTCCGGAGAGGGAGGTTGAAGCACGCGGTTGGGTGGGGGTGGTTGTGGTGGGAGGGCGGGGCTGAGTTGTGGTTGTGGTTGTTGAACTCGGGGCGGAGGGGGAGGTGGACATGTTATCGAGGATGCGCTGCATGCGCGCGAGGGAGAGGGATTCGAGGTTGTCGAGGTAGGCTGCGTGGGCATCAATTGCGGAGAGGATGAGGGATTGGGTTGAAGATGGGAGGGCGGTGAAGAGGGCTTGGAGGGGGGTGCTGAGGGCGCCGGCGGCGCCTGGGCGAATGAGGGTGGTGGTGGGTGGTGGTTGTTCGGGGGGATGCGGTGCCTGACGGAAGAGCGAGATGGTGGCCTTGGCCCAGGTGAGGAAGTCGGCTCGGATGTCGGGGCATTGACTGGCAAGTTGGTGGAGCCAGTTGTAGAGGAGCTGGCGGTTGTTGCGGAGGAGGAGGACGTAGTCTTCTACTGAGGGTGGACGGGTTTCGGAGGTGGCACCCTTGGGATGGTTTGCGGTTGAGGAACCTGGGGCTTTCTTGCCCTTGCTGACGTTGATGAACTCGGTGATGAAGCCCTCGGCGGCCGAGACATGCTCGCGGAGATCGACGCGTTGGTGGGTGGTCCGGATCATGGGATCGAAGGCGGCCACGATGTCTTTGAGGGCTTGGGTGAAGAGGTCTGGGTTTTGGCGACAGAGAGCGTTGGTGATCTCATCGCGGTCTCGGGCGGCGAGCAAAGCTGAGAGATACTCCAAACACTGCCCGTGTTGCGCTTCCGAGAGCGACGGCAGCAGGTTTGGGTTTGAGCGCTCGAGAATCGTCACAACCATGGACTGGGCTTTCTGGGAACTTGCTTGACGAGTCTCCTCGTGTTCTGCTCTGGGCTTCTTGAGATAGTCTCTTATTGCCGCCAGCTGCTGTTTGGAGGGACTGGAAGGTGCCTTTGCCTTCTCAATGGCCTGGGCGGACCGACGGAACTCTAGGGCGTCCCATGACAAGACTAGCCCTATGATCCTGCACAGCATTAGACAGGATCAAAACAGGGTCAGGGTTCAGTGTGGCTGTAGTACCGTTGAAGCAGGTTCACGCCGTTGTCGGCATTTTGTGTCAGTCCAACCCAGTTTGAGAGGGAGCCCATACTCAGCTTGGCCAGGAGCAGCCGCATCATGCCGTTGATCATGGTTGCGGCGTTACCGATGCGGAGGGTCTGCTTGATCATGGTGTACGGCAACAACTGGTGGAGGCTCTCCAGCAGTTTTAGCAAGAAGCGCCCCTCTGGTGACAAGACAAACACTCTATGTATCAGGGTTGCCAGACTGGGAAGAGGTCAGTACTGAACACTGACCATCCCATTGGGCATGAGAACCTACTGCAAGATGATGTAGTCGGCGGCAGCTTGTACCCCTGGAGAGTGTTCTTCGAGGCTCTTCTTTTCCGTCGCAACGGCGAAGAGTCCCTCAACCAGGTTGCCATAGACGATCTCCTGCACGACATCGTCCCACGCCCGAGACAGGTCTTCGGCTTTCGACCTGTTGTACTCCCTATGGAGATCCCGTTTTGCGCCCTGCACAACCCCTCCGAGGATGCCCCTTGACACAGCCTCGTGAACGGCCGACGCCACAGTGGCCAGAGTCTTCCGAATCCCAAGAGCGGCCTTGTCGTAAGATTCCGAGAGCTCCGCCTCTGCGAGTTTCTCCAGGACGGTCTGGAACCTCCCATGCCAAAACTCAGCAGGCAGGTTGGGGACACCCGGGAAAGGGAGCACGATGCTCCGCAGCACGCCGGCCAGCAAGGGGGCTGCCGACTCCGTGGCGTATGAAGGGGCGCTGTTGGATTCAAGGGCATGACGGGCAAAGGGATACCCATACTCGGAGATGGTCCTCGGGTCCTTGAAGCTCTCGACCTCAGCGTAGGTCTCGTGGTGGGTCAGGATGTCGAAGAGGGCATGCAGTTGGGAGGGAGTGAGCTCCACGGACACGGCGGGTGTCGGGGACGGTGTGGCATCGTCGGCCGCGTTTTCCGAGGCGCAGCCTCGACTATCCATGGCGACGTATCCGTACTCCAGACACGTTTCAAGCCTCGCCCCATCAGGTGAAGGGGTTGGTCCCCGCAAAGTCGAGCTTCGAGGGTGGCGGCTTATTAGGGTCCGGACCGGCGTGGCCTGCCCGAGGCTTGAGACTTAGTCTTCAATGGTTGGTGCGCAGTTGCCTAAACCAGGGGCGGTGGCGGTCAGGGGGCCTGGAATGTGATGGCTGCATGGGCTGCATGCATGTCAACTCGTCAGCGATGCGTGAGGACTCAGAGGAACGCCGGGCTGGTGGTCGGGACCCACATGTCAGTTCGACTGGGCAGGAGCCACAACTTCACAACTTCACAACTGCGTAGAGTCGTGTGTTGTGGCAGCTAATTATCGGGTTTAGCCGCCTGCAACACGCCCATTTCCCTCCACCTTTCTTCAGCGCATTGATGCCACCAACCTCCCGGCCTGCCGGGTTTGCCTGGCATCCCCGCACCTGTCCTTCCTCTTGAATCCTGGCGCCAACACAGACGCCGTGCAGCTGCACCCTGGGCAACCACCACCTTGGTCCAAGATCCAATGGCAAGGCTTGAAAGATGTCGCGCTGGGAGCAGGCTCCATTGTGGCGTTCATGAGCCGCCCAACAGTCGCCCCTATTTTTACCCAACAGCATCTGTGCCAGGTTTTGGCCTTCGACATCCTGCGAGGCAGAGGAAGAATATGAACCCAAAGATGCCTTCCTCCTCCGCCTCGGGGGCCTTTGGTGGCAACTTCGAGTACCACAGCCATGGCAAGTTTCGACACGAGCGAGTTCGATGACGAGACCTCGGCGCCGGGCTCCTTTGGGTCCCTAAGACCCAGTGCCACCAGAACCCAAAACTTCGGCCCGCTGACAACGGTTTTCACCGCCCCATCAGGCTGCGACGCATGCTTTGCCTCCTCTGGATCCGATGCGAGCGTTTGTACGGCCTATTTTGAGGACTGTCAAGGGCTGAGGTCCTGCGTGCCGAGGTCATCGCCATGGCAACAATGGGATTACTACTCGCCTAGGCTGTCCTGTCCGTCCGGCTGGACCACCGCCACAGTCGTGAGCGCGTCCATGACGAATCCCATTAGAGCACGCGAGGTGCTCAGCAGGATGGCACCGGGGGAGACGGCAGCTTTCTGTTGCCCGTCGTGAGTGGACTCGTGCACACGCTGCTGTACACCTGAAGCTGACACTCCGACTCCCTCCACCCTGGCAGCGGCTTTACTCCCATACGAGTTGCCTTTCTCATCCACCGCCAGCCTCGCGCCGTTCTGTGCCTCGACAGTCATCAACGGCGACTTTTCGTACCGTGGGTGTGGCACAGCCGGGCACGATCAGCTTTTCAGCCTACATCTCGGATCCATGTTTGCGAGATCCAACCCAGGTCCAACTCCAACGCTGGGCATCACACAAGCGCCGGTGGTGCAGTTGGTGTGGCGGCCCGGCGACCTTCCTAAAAGCGGTCTCGGAACCGGCGCCAGCGCGGGCATCGCTGTGGGCGCAATAGCCCTTGTCATCGTCCTGGTACTGGCCGCATTCTTTTACATCCGGAACCACCGACGGAAGGCTGCCGCTGTCACGACCGCGGACAACTTGGAGCCGGAGACGGAGCGTGCCAGCGGGGGGATAAGATCCCCCATCGGGAAACCTGAGCTAGACGCCACCACGATTGTCTGGAGCGCCAGTAAGTCCACAGAGAAGCCCGAACTGCCCGCTGGGGACGCCGGGCTCCCGCGTCCGGTGGCCTTTGAGCTTGACGGCGCCTCGATAGTGCAAGAACTCCCTCCGACAGAAGACACTGCGGAGATACGAGAAGCAGGAACGTTACCAGCCCAGGGCAAAGGCCCGTCTGTTTCTGGACAGGCCTCCGCGGAACCTCACAGGGCATAAATGGCAGGGGCATATATACTACCTTGGTGTAGTTTAGGGGTCTGCTATCAAGGTCGGCGATGAGGAAAAGAATATCCGTAAGGTGGTGCCCGCAAGAAACCCGGGGGATCCGCTGAGACGCATGGCAGGAGGCCATGAGGGGGTTGTGTTGTTGTCGAGGGTCGGGGCAGCCCTAACCCTAGGCGTGTCGCGTGTGTGCATCTCAATCTCCTGTGGGAGGTCGGTCCCCCTGCTGGTTCTTCATCCTCAACGTCACTTCCATCGCACCGTGCTTTCTCTCTCCTGGCTGGCACCCACACGCGAGCAGCAGAAATGGCTCGCAGTCGACTTGTGGTTTGAGAATTTGAGTTCGGGAAGAGGGAAAACGGGGGTGTGCGGTCCTTGGCCGACCGACCCTCAACTGCATCCAGCCGCAGTGTTGTGCAAAGGACCTACAGAAACGCTCATGCTTCGGCGGGCATTGGCAACCGCGGTCTCCGCTCCGTTCCAAGCAGAGAACATCACTGCAGCACTGCGGCAGCACAACATACGCGGAAGCAACCGACACAAATGCTTCTACCCGGCACACTGCCCTCCGCCTCCCAACTTCCGCTCTCATGGTTTGAAGGCCACACTCTCTGGCTTCCACCGCCCGACGTTGGGACGAGGCCCGACTAGCTGCATGATGGATGCTCGACCCTTGGCTCTCATCCATGAATCTGGAATTTGCAAGTGCCGCCAGTCCCACGTCTCTCCGCTCCACGCGCCTGCCCCATTCCCATGTTGACGAGGAAAGGCACATCCGGGCAGGGACGGAGCCCAGCATGGTGCCTGCGATGGCAAGGGGGAGCCGCCAACATCCCCACCTTCTGTCGCCTGCCACCCATCTTGAGCCGTGTAAAGGCCGAGACGGCGGGTACGGCCTCGCCGCCGAGCCCTTCTTCCCGTCCTGCCGACTCTGTGACCAGCAGCGGACCTTCTCTACTGGCAAACCTCGGACCTTGTGCGTCATGGACGCCCCCGTGGATGCCCCTGGATATCCGCACAGAGGTAGGTGCAGCTTGCAGCCCCGGGTTCGGGCTCGCAATGGGCTGCTTTGTGCCAAAGGACGATACTTCCATGTGCAGGCTTCGGCGATGGCAGTCGCGTCGCCAACCGCAGTCCGCTTCGGTTTTTGCCATGGAGGAAAGGAGCACTTGGGTTGTTGCGGTATAAGGCTTTCGCCGAGGGCAGTGTTTGTTTGGACAACCTCCCCAGACAACCGCCGACTCTCGCCGACACCCCCAACATCTTCTCTCCCGCTTCCCAGTATCGCTTCGGCCTCGTTGGCCGTTTTGATATACCCGCCCTTACACCTGTTTTCCATCATCGTTATATTACTGTGGACAGCAAACATGCGGATGCGCGCTGTCCTACTCGCCGCCGGTTGGCTGTTCGCCCCGGCTCTCGCTGGAACAGTCTTGCACGATGGCAACTTCACGCCAGACCATGTTCTCAGGGTCACCATCGCCAAGGTGCCCTCGGCCTGCGAGGTCCGTGAGGGCGTGGTCGTCAACGGCACGTCCCCCGGCCCGGCGATCCACATCCCCCCGGGTGCCAGGACCTGGATCAGAGTGTACAATGACATGACGGATCGGAATCTCAGCATGGCACGTATACCCCCTTCGCTCGCTCCTCCTCCCCAACAAAGACACGGAACTAACCAAGCTCGCAGCATTGGCATGGCATCGCCCAGAGACTGGCTCCTTTCGCTGACGGAACCCCCGGCGTTTCTCAGTGGCCCATCCCCCCCGGCCACTTCTTCGACTATGAAGTCCTGACCGAGATCGACGATTCCGGCTCCTACTTCTACCATTCGCACGTGGACATGCAGGCGTTGAGCTGCACTGGCCCGCTCATCGTGGACGACTGCGGGTCAACCCCGTACGACTACGATGATGAACGCATCCTGTTGTTCCAGGACCACTTCCGCAAGTCGGACGACGACATGATCCACGGCCTCACGTCGGCAGCCAAGTTCGCTTGGGCTGGAGAAACAAACGGCCTGCTCTTGAACGGCAAAGGTGTTGCCACCGGCCACACCGCCACGTGGTGCCCTGCTGCTGAAGCCAATGGGTACTTTGGCAGCCGCCGCTTCACGTGGGCCAGCGTCAGCGAAGACAACGATGGGTCTGGGGACCGCGAGTTGGGAGACGACAGCCAGATCAAGCCATCGGCGGACTGCACGCTCCCTGTCATTGACGTCGAGCCCGGCAAGACGTACCGGTTCCGTTTCATCGGCTCCACCAGCATGTCGGTCATGACGATGGGCTTTGAGGACCACAGCGACCTGACCATTGTCCAAGTCGACGGCAACGAGTACAACGCCCCGGTCCCCGTCAACCACATCCAGCTCGCCGGCGGCCAGCGGTTCGACGTCCTCTTCCGCACCAAGACGGTCGAGGAGCTTCACACGAGCGGCAACCGGGAGTTCTACTTCCTCCAGTTCGAGACGCGCGACCGCCCCGAAGTGTACCGCGGGTACGCCGTGCTCCGGTACAACCCCAACGCCGATGTCCCCCCCGCGCCGCCCCAGCCGGTCGTCCACCTCCCGGCCGAGATGGCGGGTTGGATGGAGTACACGTTCCAGCCGCTGGACCCCGACCAAAGCCGCGCTCCGACCTCTGAGGAAGTCACGCGCCGCGTGATCCTCACGGCCCAGCAGAAGCTCGACCCAACGACGAACCGCGTGGTGTTCCAGCTGTCTCAGATGTCGTGGGTCGACGCGGAGCACCAGAAGCCAGTGCTCATCGACATCTACGAGCGCGGGCACGCCGCCATCCCCGATTACATCGCGGCGATCCTCAACGGCGGGTGGGACCCCAAGACGAAGCTGTTTCCGGCGCTGATCGGCGAGGTGCTGGAGATTGTGATTCAGAACACGGGGTCGATGTTCGAGGAGGTGCGCGGGGAGGTGGAGTCGCACCCCTTCCACGCGCACGGGCAGCACTACTACGACGTGGGCAGCGGGCCGGGCCTGTATGATCCCGAGCTGAACAATGCGAAGTTGGCCGAGATGGACTACAGGCCGGTCAAGCGCGACACGACGCTGCTGTTCCGGTACGCGCCGGGCAAGGTGGAACCCGGGGCGCCGGCCGGGTGGAGGGCGTGGCGCATGAGGATAGATAACCCCGGCGTGTGGATGATGCATTGTCATATCCTGGCACACATGGTCATGGGTGAGTTGTCTCTCTCGTTCCCTCTCTCCCTCCCTCTATCTCTCCATCCTTCCCTCTCTCTCCCTCTCTCCCTTTCTCTCTCTCTCTCTCTCTCTCTCTCTCTCTCTCTCTCTCTCCCCGGTGGCTGTGATGAGACTGACTGGGATATCTGGTAGGGATGCAATCGACCTGGGTCGTAGGCGATGCGGACGACATCATCTCGATCCCGGTGGACGTGAGCCAGGAGTACCTCACGTATGGCGGCAGCGCGTACGGGAATGCCACGCACGACCCGGACATGGTTCACTTCTTTGACGACGAGGAGGATCAATGTCCGGCGGCTGTGGTGGTGGAGCCGGATTGCTGAGGTTGATCTCGATCCCCCGGCCAGACCTCTGCCCAGCCAGCGTGTGTTTTTGAGCGGTCCCATGGGCATGTCGTTTCTCGTTTCCTGTTCTTTCCACTTTCGTTTCCTGTGTTGTATGTTGTCTTTTTGTCAGTCTTTTTTTTTCACTCTTTTCTCCATTTCTTTCCCTTCAGGTTTTATGTCGTATACTCCGTACTAGGGGTGATGGTTGGAGTTGTTGGTGTTTTTGTTGGGTTAAATGAACTCCGTCGAGTTTTCAGCGTCGAGTTTTCAGCGTCAAATTCCGTTGCCACACAATCTGAATTTTGAGAAGTTGTGTGGTAACTTTAAGATCCTTTTCTTGCCTGTGATCTCTCGGTCCGGGCCGCGAGTTGTGTCTCGGGGCTGGGTTGCAAGCAACGGTTTGTGGCATTGGTCATGGCCCTTTGTGCTTTATGGCGCTTAACTACCTAAACACATCCTTGTGAGCCTGCGCAGTTGTGCAGCGGGTGTGGTTGTTGATGCCCCACAAGGTTGAAAGCGGTGAGGGGCGGCGGTATTGGCGGGCTAGCGGGCTTTGGCCTAGCGGAGGCCAACCCCTTCCAATTCTGCCCTCTGCTCTCCATCGACGGGGCAACGAGCCAGGGCGAAGCTGGGGAACGAACTCCACCCGCCACCTCAAGACTCAATCCCCAGGTTCCATCCTGCCCTCGCATCGCACCCAACACACGCTTCGCACCCGTCCGCTTCCCGATCCTCTACCCCCGAAAAGCTTCATACCTCTTCACCCGCTCCCAGCGTTTCACGTTCCTCCCGCCTGCCCCCGCTCGGACCCTCGTTGCCCACATTCAGCACCGGCATAAGAGCGCGAGTGACGTGGTCCGCTGCGATTGCTGCAGCCGCTTGAGTTTAGTTGCTCGGCCCGCTGCAAACGGCACTGGCAGCCCCGACAACAACATTCCGCTGCCTCCTCGCGGCGAATTTATCTCTGGCGATTGCACTCCTCGACTAGTCCAACCGATCCATTTGATACAGCTGCACCGATCCAACATGTCTCCAGATCTGGAGCCTGCTGCCCAGGTCGTTTTCAATGGCGGCGGTCTGCTGCGCGATGGAGGGGCCGACCCAATCGACGAGCCAACCACGCCCTTGAGCGGCGAGTCCATCATCGCCTCGTCGCAGCAGAGCATTCCCCCGACCGAAGCCCCGTACTCCCCGATCGACCCCCCCGCGCCGTCGTCATTTAGAGACGAGCCGCCCAGCGAAGCGCCCGCCGTGATTCCGTCGTCGCTCACCCCACCGCCGTCGTCCCAGGCACCCAACGCCGCCGCGGCTGGTGCCAACCCCACGGGTTTCCTCGCCGCACAGCGTCCCAGCATGGCATCGCCGCCCGCGACCGGCGTTAATGGCGTCAAGCGAGAGAGTGTCGCCTCCGAGTTTGCTACGCCGACGCCTTCCCAAGTGGCTGATGCCTCGGTCGACGAGCTGCGGGCAATGCTGCACGCGTACATGGCAGAGCAGGCGAGGCTTAAGATGGAGAACGCCCACCACAAGCTGCAGTATAGCATGCTCAGCATTCGGGCCGAGGAGGACACCAAGCGCGCCGCCGTCGAGCACGAGATGACCAAGAAGGAGGTGCAGGCGCTGCAGCAGGCCGAGTGCGCGCGGCAAGCCCGCCGCGATATCACCACTGCGGCCGAGGCGAACCAGGCCAAGTACATGCAGCTCCAGGTTCGGTACGAACAGACGCTCGAGGAGAAGGACGCCCTGCTCAAGAAAGTCAAGGCGGCTAGGAAGGTCATACAACAGAAGGAGGACGAGATCGCCGCCATGGCCGACGAGCGGGAGATGCTGTTGAACCGCATCCGGGAGAACCGTGACCACTTCCGCCTCTTCCGCAGCCCGGGAGGCATGTTTCACGGCGCCGCGACGCCCAAGGCCCAGGCGACGAGTCCGCACCAGCACCGGGCCACCCCGCGTCAGACGCCTAAGGCGGCGCACCGGGACAGCCACCGCGACCACCCCAGCCAGGAAGGATTTGCCGTCCTCCTGCAGGCCCTCAGCCAGGACAACAATAACAACAGCGCCCCGTCAACCCCTCTCGGCGCCCAGCGGTCGGCGGCCCGCGTTCCGCTCAAGCACACACGCAACGTCCAATCCATGTCTTCGTTGCCGTTGACCCCGCTGCCGCGCAGCCAGGGAAATGGTAGGGGACTTCTTCCCTCGATTGATCTCGTACCCCAGAGCGAGCCCCCGCAGCGGCACAGTCGCTTCATTCCCGAGACGCCCGCGACACCTAACAGGAGCCGCGAGCACCGCAAGAGCAGGGAGAGCACGATTTCTGCCGAGGACAACCAGGAGCTCGCGCGGCAGGCGCTGCAGTCGTTTGCCTCGCGCGCCTCTCGGCACTCGCACTCGCACTCGCACAGCGGGTCGCGGCGGAGGCTGTCGGGCGAGGAGGGCGAGGACGAGGAGGTGTTTGCGAGCCAGGCGAGCCAGGCGGCGTCGGAGATGCTCCGGCGGGATCCGCGCGAGAGCTTCGAGGTGGCGGCGTCGGTCGGGAACTCGAGGGACGGCACGCCTGCGGCGGCCGATAGGAGCGCGAAGCTGCAGGCCAAGCTCTTTGGCGGGCTGAATAAGGGCGGCCTGAGCGCCTCGCAGGGGGGGAAGCGCAAGTTCAGCGGGCCGCACAGCGGCGGCGGCGGCGAGAGCCCGGATGGGTATGCGGTGCACGACCGCCTGACGAGCCCGACTAAGAAGCTGCGCGAGGCGGGGGGGCTGAGGGATCCGGGACGGGTCGGGCTGGGGATACAGTATAGCCGAGAGGCGTGAGGAGACTGTGGGGAGGTGGTAGTGGACTATGATAACATCGCGGGGAATGGGGTTTTCTTGCTTGGGGTTGCTCTGCTTATGGTAAAAGGGTCGGCGCGTCAAACTTTGGGTGCTTACGGAATTATGCTTGACGGTTTTTGGTGTTTTTTTCTGGGTATATGTGTACGAAAGCGGTGCGAATGGGTTGGCAGATTGGACGGGACTCAAACCGGTGAAGGGTTCCTGGCGAAGCTGGATGGATCTCGCGGGTAGTGCCGAAGCAAGCGATGGGGGTGGCGGCGGGGAACTTGGTAAGGGTGGCAGTCCAGAACTAACCCCATCCCATAGCCAACTCAAGACTGGCTTACGACTTGGGACGTCAGCTGCTTGCAGGCGAAACAAGCAGGAATCGAGAAATAGCGTGTCTTGCCTTCCGTTCTACTGCCCCCTGGACCTGGTGATTTGGTCGTCCTCCCTCTCAATGGATGCCGAACCTTCTCCGCCTGTCACCCCCGCCAAGGCTCGCTAGCTCCCGGCTTCGGTACCCCAGCGCTGGGGAGACCCCGCGCTGCCGAAGAGGACTGCCGCCATTCGCCTCCCGGGTCTGTATTTTCCCCCTCTCCACTGCCGGAACACCCCCGGCTCCACCGGGGCATCGCGGCCGCGAGTTATCCCGACAGGGCGGACCGTCGTCGGTGAGGTTTCAGGCCGGTTTGTCTTTTTCTTTTGGGGTCGGTCTCTCCTGTTTTTCTTCTTTTTTTTCTCGTTTCCGCAGATCTGATATAACCTCCTGGTTGGTGTTGGTTTTAAGTCTGACTGAGTGAAGCGCGTCTTGTTGCCCTTTTATCCAAGAACTCAACTGCCGAAGGCTGTTCTTGCTCCCCACTCCGAACTCGCCTCACTCTCTCACATCCTCTCCCACCAACCAACACAACGCCCCGCCGCCATGGCCGTTCTCCCCAAAGGCATCAAGGCCGTCCTGGCCAAGGCCCCGACCGACGTGGTCATTGTCTCGGCCGTCCGCACCCCCATCTGCCGCTCGTACCGCGGCCAGCTCAAGGACGCCTACCCGGAGGAGCTCCTCTCGGTCGTGCTCCGCGCGACGCTCGACAAGAACCCGCAGCTCGACCCGGCGGCCATCGATGATGTGGCCGTGGGCGTTGTGCTCAACGAGCTGGGCGGCTCCAAGGCGGCGCGCATGGCCATGAACCACGTCGGCTTCCCGTCGACGACATCGCTGTACACGACCAACCGCGCGTGCGCGTCGTCGCTGCAGAGCATCGCGCTGGTGGCCTCGCAGATCCGCTCCGAGATGATCGACGTCGGCATCGGCGCCGGCATGGAGAGCATGACCCGCAACTACGGCAGCAAGGCCATCCCCGTCGACGTCTGGCCCGCGCTGCGCGAGTCCCCCGTCCAGGATGCCCTCGACTGCATCATGCCCATGGGCCTGACGAGCGAGAACGTCGCCTCCCGCTACGGCGTCAACCGCGCCGACCAGGACGCCTTTGCCGTCGAATCCCACGCACGGGCCGCCCGCGCCCGCGACTCGGGCGCGTTCGACGCCGAAATCGTCCCCGTCACTACCCGCTTCCAGGACGTCGACAAGCAGGGCAACAAGATCGGCGAGGAGCAGACCATCACCGTCACGCGCGACGACGGCATCCGCGCCGGCGCCACCCTGGAGGCCCTCGCCAAGCTCAAGCCCGCGTTCAAGCCCGACGGCGCGAGCACGGCCGGCAACTCGAGCCAGGTCAGCGACGGCGCGGCGGCGACGCTGCTCATGCGGCGGAGCACGGCGACCCAGCTCGGCCTGGCCGACAGCATCATGGGCAAGTTCGTGTCCGCGTCCGTCGCGGGCTGCAGGCCGGACGAGATGGGCATCGGCCCGGCGCTGGCCATCCCCAAGGCGCTGAACCAGCTCGGCCTCACGACGGCGGATGTCGCCCGCTGGGAGATCAACGAGGCGTTCGCCAGCCAGGCCATCTACTGCGTGCGCGAGCTCGGACTGGAGAAGGCCTGGGAGGAGGGCAAGGTGAATCCTGATGGTGGTGCCATCGCGCTGGGCCACCCACTGGGTGCCACCGGTGCGCGTATGGTGAGCACCCTGATGCATGGGCTGGGGAGGAGCGGTGGGGAGATCGGTGTGGTGAGCATGTGCATTGGGACGGGGATGGGGATGGCGGGTGTTTTCGTGCGGGAGTAAGCTGAGGGGGTGAGTTGGGGGTTGGGAGTGGATGGTGGATGGATGGATCGGGGGCTGTAAATAATTTTTTTGGTTTTTTTAAAACAAAGGAATGGAAGGGAGGGGGACAGGAAATAGATATGGATTATGATTTTTCTCAAGTAAGTCGGGACCCCCCCCTTTCGCCCACCCCCACCTTTCGCCCACCCGAAATTTCTTGGCACCCAG